>CANXME010002306.1:175000-297683 GCA_948144175.1 Closterium sp. NIES-65 | reverse complement strand
GGAGGGGACTTATTTACAGGGCAGAAAGGAGGGGGAACGGGTAAGATTATATACAGGGCAGCGAGTTTCCCGCCATGTTGACCTACGGAAGGAGAGAGGGAAGATCAAAGACAGCCCTAAACCAAACCCAACCACGCACCAACCACCACAGGACCGTCCGAACCTAACGTCCTAGCTAGTTCGACCTAGGTCTAGACTAGACCGCAAACCAGATCCGAGCCTAGCTAAGGCTAACTCGTCCCCTAGCTAGGCCTAATTCGAGCCTAACGATCTGACTAACGCTCCTAAACGTTCTGACTAAACGCTCCTAAACGTAGACCAACCACCCAGGGGCCAGGGCCCAGACCCACTTACACGGCTGGTTGCTCAAAGCTTGCCGCTCCAAGCTCCTTGCTCCATCGAGGCGCGCGGCTTCCCTCTCCGCGCTCCTCGCCTGCTCACACTCCTGCCACAAACCAAACCAAGGGAGAACGTTAGTGTTTTGATAAGGAAGAACGAAATTGAAATTGACGGAACTTACTAGGAAAAAAGGGAGACCACTCAGTTTATCCCCTTGCTCGCCGCCAGCTCCCCATGGAGCTCCTTCTGCACAAAGACAGAACACAAGAGAGGAACTTAGTAAAACGTAAACGAAAATACAGCTGAAATTGACAAAACTTCCAGTAGAGGGAGAGCCCCGGTTACCTCCCCCGCCCACCCTAGGTGTTGCTCCTGCTCCTGCTCACGGAAGGGCAAGGAAAAAAACATAGGTAACAGATCTCGCTAAAGGGCAAAAACAGAAGACTGATGACCGGAAACGAGGTAAACACTGACGGGATTTAGGGCGTGTGAGGTCTTTGAAATTTGTAAAAAGTTTATGTTTTTTAGGGCGAATTTTAGTTTCGAACTTACAACGAAAGAAGTTCGAATTTCCTTCTATCGAAGTTCGAACATCGGGCTTACCACACTGTAAAAAATCACACCACACATACAAGGTCGAACCCCGACATTCAAACTTGCAAAAACGAGCCGAGCCACACATCAACATCATAGGTTACCCGGTTCGAGAGTCTTGACAGTGCGCCACGTCAACATTTTGCGCCTCGGTTTACAAAGACCTAGAGCTCCAACTCACCTTCCGCGCCGAGTGTGTAACCACGGTACAAATAGCCCCCGTGGCAACACCTTGTATACTCGTTCGCCCAACATGACAACCCTACAGCTGGTCCGCTTTCTCGGCATCGTATGGCAAGGGTACTTGCAGATGGTGATGCTTCCTGTTCTCAACGCTGTTGCACGGCACTCCCACGCTCGTCTCGCCTTCACTCTCAGGCAGACCCGGGTTGCGTGCTTGGCGACCGCCTTGACGCACGTGTGCGTTGGTTTCGACTGATAACATCCCTGCCCGAGTACACTTTCTATGAGTATTTGCGGGTTGACAAACGCGTTTTCGTGTACTTAGTGCGCCAGTATTAGCGCAGCCGTTTCGCTACACTTAAGCATCCTGTGCATAACTTTGTATTCGTCGCCATGGGACTTAGCAGGCTTGGGCATGGTCTCACATTTTGCGAAATGGGCTTCACTTCGGCTACTCTTTCTCCCACGCCCACAAGCTGTTTGCGAGGTTCGTTTTTTTTCGTCAACGAAGTCCTGCCCAAGTGGGTCGTGTGGCAGACATGGACATGCTGCAGTTGTTTGAGACAGAGTTTCGCCTTCAAGCCGGAATACCTGGGGTGGTAGGCGCCATGGACGGGACCTACATACACTGCCGTGGCATGGGACCACATTGCGAAGACTTCAGAAATAGGAAAGGTTTCTTTTCTATTATTTGCCAACTAATCTGCGACGCATGGGTCTCATCTGGGACTTTTTTGTAGGATATCCCGAAGCGTCAACGACGCTCGGGTTTTTCATGAACAGCCCTGCAAGAACTAAAATTGAAGAAGGAGGGATTTTGGACTACACGCTAGTAGCGGACGCTGCTATGGATTGAGGCCCTACATCTACACACCCTATCATGCCCTTCCCGGCATCGCACTTCCCGACCATCAGCGAGTCTGGAACCTCCAGCAGTCCCGCACTCGAATGATTGTGGAGCAAGTGAACGGGAGGCTGAAGACCAAATGGCGCATCCTGGACGGGCGCCTCGAGTGCGATGTCATCCGCGCCCCGCAGGTCGTATCCGCCTGCATCGTGCTCACACAACATCGACCTCATCCGGGTTTCGTCACCGCCTGAACGAACCTCATGAGCGCAACACTTGGTGGCTGGAAGGACCCGTTGCGGAGGCCCCGCATTTCTCGTCGCGCGATGCGGGCTTTACTCCGACTCGTCGTCGATCTCGCCTGGCGGCGTACTTCTACGCTTCCTGAGGCTCGGGCATCCTGAGCTCTCTCAACCATCTCTTGGGTACGTTCTTAAAAACTCATCAAATTGGTCCCGCATAGCCCCTTTTACCGATTGCGCAATTATCCCCGCTATTTCAGCACACAGCACTGAATCACTTGAGTTCATGTGGTTACCAACACCACCTCCCATTGTGTCGTTGCCCGAATGTTCCTCTTCGGCAGCCGCAGGCCCAGGCCGGCGGAGACACCGCGGCCACGGAGCGCAACACCCGCGTTCGCGCCGACGACGTGTGAACGGGATGAGAATGCAGTGGCGGTGGCAGCGGCGGGGGACACGTCCGGCGCAAGCGCAGACGTAGACGGAGACGAAAATGGCTGGCGCGAAGGAGAGTGACCAGGCGAAGCCGTCACTCGGCGGGGATTGGGTGAGCGACGAGCCGACTGCGCTCGGCTTGCTGATGCCGCTACGCCATCGGGCCCTGCAGACACCGCTGATGCGGTGGTAGGAGACGCCACATCTGCCGGTGATGGGCGTCGCATATGGGGGTGTTGGGTGGTTTCATTATTACATGCCACCTTGTTGAATGGTTGTATTAGTAGCATCAATCTTAAATTATGAGCAGTAAAAAAAAAAGGATCACATCAAACAACAATCAACACTTACTAGGAGGAGGCGCGGTAGTAGTTGCGGGAATCAAGGGGCCCGCGAGCGCCGGGGGACGCGCATTCGCCCGATCCCCTAGAACCTGTCGAATATGTCATAGAAAATAGGCATTTTAGGGGCTTCCCCTTCCCGGAAGTTTTAGCAATAAATCCGACACGTTCCGCCACTGAGCCTCCATACGGAAAACCTTGGCTTTCGTGGCTGCGAGACCATGGCCCATCCGGGGTGACGAAGACGGACTTGCTCGTAGAGCATGACGTCCCGGTTCTGGCCTTGCAGGCGGCACAGATTCTGATATTGCTCGTCGAAGTCGTGGCGGATCCACGCCAGCTGCATGACTTCCGCCGGCTCCCACCTTTTTTGTCGATGGGCGTCGCTGCATCGGCGTCGTCGTCGGCGCCGTCTTCGCCATGGCAGTTTTTGTCGATTTCGCCTCCGTCGAAGTACGCGAGGGTGTCGTCGTCAGCACCTAGAGGAGTGTTCCCGTTCTGCACACGCGCCACGATATCGTCCAGGTCGATAACTCCAAGGCGCCACGAAGCGGCCAGATCAACAGCAGTACGCCGACGCCGCTGAGGTGCGGGTGCGCGGACCGGTGCAGCGACAGATGCGGGAGTAGAGGCTGTTGGAGTGGTAGCATCTGCCGGTGTGGCAGAGCCATGGGCGCTAGTGTTGCCGTTTGTCATGTCGAATGGAATTTGCGTATACAGTACACAAGTGTTGGAGAAGGGTGGTATATTTGAATGTATCAAGTGCCTTCCACTCCCACAGGATTTCAAAGACATTTGGTGCGGGGACGTGGATTGGCCAAGGGCGGGAGTTTCTTTGACTGACGTCAAGACGGGCGGGACGCGTTGCCACATCGTGCTCGAACATGCCACGATGCTGGACACGTGGCTACCACTGTGTGCACGAATTGTGGGGTGTCTTCGTTGTGCAACTTTATGCATTGGCGAAGCACTCGCCAGTTTCGCCAGCTGTTCGGGACGTGCTGCAAATCACACACGCTCGCATGAACGTGCGCACGCACGTTCCCGCCTCCGACTCGAGTCAAGTTCATATTTCAAACTCGAACTTTTGCAAAGCCCATACAATGCTTGGTTCCCGAAGCACCCTTCGTGAAATTAGCGAATAGGGTAACCACCCAAAGTTCGAACTTTATTTTGAACTTCTACAAAGACCTCACACGCCCTTACCAGCAGAGCCGAACCATTCCGTCACCCCCTTGCTCGCCGTCAGCTCCGAGTCCCGCTCCTTCTGCACCAAGACAGAACACAAAGAATACTTAGTACAGTAAAACATAAACAGAACACTTACTGAAACTGACGATACTTGCGGAGAGAGGAGAGCTCTCCGCGTGGTACCTCCCCATTCCGCTCCAGGTGTTGCCTGCGCTCCTCCTCCGCCCGCTCCTGCGCGAAAGACACCAACTCGAAGTTAGAAATCTCGAAATAGAAGAAACGAAAGATAGCAGACCATGCTTACCAGGACAAGGAGAATGATTCTTCTTCCTCCCGCTGTTGCCACGTGCTGCTCCTCATCCCGCTCCTGCTTCACAAGCCACGAAACTCGAAGTTAGAAATCTCGAAAAAGAAGTAACGAACAAATAAGACCGTGCTTACCAGGAGAAGGAGAGCGTTCTCTTCTTCTTTACCTTCACGCTGTTGCCACGCGTTCCTCCCGCTCCTGGTTCACAAGAGGCACGAAACTCGAAGTTAGAAATCTGGAAAGAAGAAAAAAGCGAACGGAATCGGACCGTGCTTACCAGGATAGGGAAAGCGTTCATTTCTTCTTGACCTCCCTTGTCGCCAGCTCCCATCCCTCTCCTTCTGCACTAAGACAGAGAAACACAAGAATAAACTACTAATCGGAAATAACATACTACCTTAAATTGACGAGACTTACGAAGAGAGGGAGAGATCTCACGGGTTCCTTCTTGCTCGTCGCCAGCCATCCATCCCGCTCCTTCTGCATTAAAACAGAGAACACACAAGAATAAGTTAGTAAAACGTAAAATACATACTAGCTGAAATCGACGATAGTTACCAAGAGAGGGAGAGCTCTCCGCGTCTTCCTTCTTGGTCGTCGCCAGCTCCCCATCCCGCTCCTTCTGCACTAAGACAGAGAACACACAAGAATAAGTAAACCGTAAAGAACATACTAGCTGAAATTGACGATACTTACAAAGAGAAGGAGAAATCTTCCCGTGTTCCTTCTTGGTCGTCGCCAACCTTCCATCCCGCTCCTTCTGCATTAAGACAGAGAACACACAGAGGAAGTTAGTAAAACGTTAAGGAGATTCTAGCTGAAATTGACGATAGTTACCAAGAGAGAGAGAGCTCTTACTGTGTTCCTTCTTGGTCGTCGCCAGCTCCCCATCCCGCTCCTTCTGCATTAAGACAGAAAACACACAAGAGGAAGTTAGTAAAACGTAAAAAAAAAATACTAGCTGAGATTGACGATAGTTACCAAGAGAGGGACAGCTCTCCGCGTCTTCCTTCTTGGTCGTCGCCAGCTCCCCATCCCGCTCCTTCTGCACTAAGACAAAGAACACACAAGAATAAGTTAGTAAAACGTAAAGAACATACTAGCTGAAATTGACGATACTTACAAAGAGGAGGAGAAATCTCCCCTTGTTCCGTCTTGGTCGTCGCCAGCTCCCCATCCCGCTCCTCCTGCATCAAGACAGAGAACACAAGAGGAAGTTAGTAAAACGTAAAGGAAATTCTAGCTGAAATTGACGATAGTTACCAAGAGAGAGAGAGCTCTTCTCGTGTTCCTTCTTGGTCGTCGCCAGCTCCCCATCCCGCTCCTTCTGCATTAAGACAGAGAACACACAAGAGGAAATTAGTAAAACGTAGAGGAAATTCTAGCTGAAATTGACGATAGTTACCAAGAGAAAGTAAGAGCTCTTCCCGTATTCCTTCTCGGTCGTCGCCAGCTCCCCATCCCGCTCCTTCTGCATTAAGACAGAGAACACACTAGAGGAAGTGAGTAATGTCAGAATGTTATAGCTTACTTATTTGTGTAGGCTATAGTGGGGTATCCCATAGGGGGTACAACCCAACTAGGGTTTCCTATTTGTACTCACTTCATTCATAGTCATTTCATTCTCGTTCTAACTTTCTCATGGTATCGAGCAGGTTCCCCCGTGGGAACTTTGCTTAGGGCCCACCACATCGAACCTTTTTTTTTCTGCCCGGAGCGCGCTCCGGGCCCTTGCTCTCACTTTTTTTTTTTCGATCTGCCCTAACGGCCCGAGCGCCGCCTTAGCGAGCCGCCCGCCCTAGCAGCCCGAGCGCCGCCTTAGCGCCCGCGCCCCGCTGCCCGCCCTCGCGCCGCCT
Source organism: Closterium sp. NIES-65 (assembly GCA_948144175.1). Lineage (NCBI taxonomy): Eukaryota > Viridiplantae > Streptophyta > Zygnematophyceae > Desmidiales > Closteriaceae > Closterium > Closterium sp. NIES-65. The sequence continues at coordinate 291,348 of CANXME010002306.1, read as the reverse complement.
TAGCGGCCTCGCTGCCCTGCTCTCGCGGCCCTCGCCGCCCTTCCTCACGCGGCTCCGCCGCCCCTGATCTCGCGGCCCCGTCGCCCCTGATCTCGCGGCCCCGCTGACCCTGAAAGCGCGGCCCTCGCCGCCCCTGATCTCGGGCCCCGCCGCCCAGCGCTTCCGGCCCCGCAGCCCCTGATACGCGGCCCCGTCGCCCCGGCGCTCCCGGCCCCGCCGCCCCTGATACGCGGCCCCGCCGCCCCAGCGCTCCCGGCCCCGCCGCCCCTGATCTCACGGCCCCGCCGTCCCTGATCTCGCGGCCCCGCCGCCCCAGAGCTCACGGCCCCGCCGCCCCTGATCTCGCGGCCGCCGCCCCAAGCGCTCCCGGCCCCGCCGCCCCTACTACGCGGCCCCGCCGCCCCTGATCTCACGGCCCGCCGTCCCTGATCTCGCGGCCCCGCCGCCCCAGCGCTCACGGCCCCGCCGCCCCTGATCTCGCGGGCCCCGCCGCCCCAAGCGCTCCCGGCCCCGCCGCCCCTACTACGCGGCCCCGCCGCCCCTGGTCTCGCGGCCCCGCCGCCCCAGCACTCACGGCCCCGCCGCCCCTTGCTCTCGCGCCGCCCGACTGCAGCAGCCGAGCCGCCCAACTGCAGCAGCTGAAACCGCCCACCTGCAGCAGCCGAGCCGCCGTACCGCCGAGCAGCAGTGCAGCCGAGCCGCCCTGCAACCCGAAGCCGCCCGGCAGCCGAGCCGCCCCGCCCGAGCCGCCTACCGCCGAGCCACCAGGGGAGCCGAGCCGCCCAGGAGCCGAGTCGCTGAGTAGCCGAGCCGCCTTTCTACCCGAGCCGCCCGACCTGCCCTGCCCGGTGAGCACTGTACCCGCTCTCACTGCGTGCCCTTCCCCTACTGCTTGCACTGCTTCACTCTCGTCGTCTGGCTACGACCTAGTGTCCCTCGCTTTTGACGCTGAGGGTCGAGCCATAGACTTTGAGGTCTGGCTAGACGACCTGCAGCTGTTTTACAGTGCGATAGGTGCGGACGGTCTGTCTCTCTTTGACCTCACCTCTGGCACCGTCCCTTCCCTGCTGCTGATGCTGACGCCACTGTTCGCTCACAGTGGGCCACGCGCGATGCTGCTGCACGTCTTGCTGTGCGTCGCCACTTGCCTACCGCTGAGCGCGCGCACTTTAGCCAGTACAAGAGTGCCCAGACCTTGTACGACGCTGTAGTTGCGCGCTACTACTCCTCCCCTGCCACTGCTGCACTGAGCCGCCTCATGCTCCCCTTCCTCTTTCCTGACCTTGCCGCCTTTCCCACTGTCGCTGATCTCATCACGCACCTCCGCACTAGTGACACTCGCTACCGCGCTGCGCTTCCTGCTGACTTCTGCGCCAAGAACCCCCCCCCCATGTACATCACTCTCTACTTCTTAGTCACTCGCCTCCCTGACTCCCTTCGTGTAGTCCGGGACCACTTCCTCGCATTCTGTCCCACCACCCTCACAGTCGACAGCCTAGAGAAGGCCCTCCTTGCAGCAGAGAAGAGCAATAGTCGCTGTAGGAGCCTCTCGAGGTGACCCTCGCGCCCCCATCTTTGAGGGGTGTTCTCCTTCCCCTCTCCTGCCCTCTGTCGCCTCTGCCGCTGCGGCCGACCTCGTTGGTCTTGAGTCGGTCGGTGCGGCGTCTGCCCCTAGCGGGAGACGCCGCTCTGGCAAGGGCAAGGGGGGCAAGGGAGCGGGTGGGGCCAGTGGGGGCGGTGGCGGTGGAGGTGGAGGCGGCGGAGGGAGTGGGGGTGGCGGTGGAGGTGGTAGCGGGGGTGGGGGTGCTAGTGGCAGCAGTGGAGGCGGGAGTGGCGGCGGCGGTGGCGGTGGTAGCGGAGGTGGCGGAGTTGGCGGCGGTGGAGGTGGAGGCGGGGGCGGTGGAGGCGGAGGCGGGGGTGGCGGAGGTGGAGGTGGTCGGAGTGGAGCTTCGCAGCGGAGCGGCACTGGTGGCGGTCAGCGCCAGCAGCAGCAGCAGCAGCAGCCAGCAGCAGCGTTCTCGCGACGTCCCCACCCCTCAGCAGCTCCGTAAGTGGTACACGCAGCGTCAGCGCGGTGGGGGTTTTGGTCCCTGCACCTACGTTCTCCGCACTGGCGACCGCACTGGAGAGCAGTGTGGGGGGTGCCCACTCCGCCCAGCGCTGCTTTGGCCGCCTGACGGACGCTTGGCGTCAGCAGTTCCCGGAGGCCGCGGAGATCCCCCGCTGGGGAGAGCTGTCTAGGGCTGGTGTAGCTATCTTTGATCTTGATTTTGATGCTATCCTTGCTGCCATGTATGCTGTGACCATTAGTGAGGAGGGTGACTGTTACCGGTGTTTCCCGCCCGACCCGGGCATTGGTACTGCTGCTCCAGGTGCCGGTGAGGCTTCTGCTCTAGGTGCCAGTGCGTCTGTGCTCTCAGGTGCTCGTGAGACTGCGCTCTCAGGTACTTGCGTCGGCTTCGGCCTCCCTCACCTTCACTCTTGACTCTGAAGCGTCTCGCTCTTTCTTTCGGGACCGCACCACACTTACGCCGCTTAGTCGGCCGGTTGCGGTTTCCTTGGCTGACCCCTCTGGGGGTCCTGTCCTGTCTCGCTTCTCCACAGTCCTCCCGTGTCCGGCGGCTCCCTCTGGCACCCTGTCTGGTCTCTACCTCCCCTCGTTCTCTACGAACTTGGTGAGTGGTGCTGACCTACAGGATGCGGGAGTCCACCAGTTCACCCCTGCTAGTCAGCGAGTGACGCACTGCACGGAGGCTAGCACGGGTCGTCACCTGGCTACGTTTACACGTCAGCCAGGGTCGAGCCTGTACACACTGACCACTGCTTCTCCTCCAGGTGCTGAGTCTGGTAGAGTCCCTTCGTCTGGTCAGGTGTTTGCTGCAAGCGTCCAGGTCTGGTCCTGAGTCTGCCCCCTGTTCGTGTCGCCGTCTATCTCACGAGACCCTCCTCTGGCACCTCTGCCTTGGCCACCCCTCTCTGCTTCGGCTCAGAGGCATGGCCTCCCGTCTTCTTGTGTCTGGTCTCCCCCGGTCTCTACCTCCCCTTCCTCAGGGCCCTGGCCCTGCCTGTGTCCCCTGTGTCGAGGGGCGCCAGCGTGCTGCCCCTCACTCCTCCCAGTTTCCTCCGACAGAGGCTCCGTTGCAGACGTTTCACATGGACGTGTGGGGCCCTGCCCGCGTCCGTGGACTCGGTAACGAGCGCTACTTCCTGTTGGTGGTTGACGACTACTCGCGTTACACCACAGTCTTCCCCTTGCGCAGCAAGGGTGATGTCACTGAGGTGCTGATCGACTGGATCCGCGCAGCTCGTCTCCAGCTCAGGCAGAGCTTTGGCTCGGACTTTCCTGTGTTGCGTCTGCACTCGGACAGAGGCGGAGAGTTCTCCTCTGGCCTTCTGCGTGCCTACTGTCGTGCGCGAGGCATCCGCCAGACCTTCACGCTTCCGGACTCCCCGCAGCAAAATGGGATTGCAGAGCGCCGCATTGGCATGGTCATGGACGTCGCTCGTACGTCCATGATGCATGCGGCTGCCCCCCATTTTCTGTGGCCGTTTGCGGTCAGGTACGCAGCGCATCAGATCAACCTCCACCCCAGGGTCTTTAGGCCGGAGACCTCCCCAGCGCTGCTGTAGACGGGGAAGGTTGGCGATGCGTCGGCGTTCCGGGTCTGGGGATCTCGGGCGTTTGTCCGCGACTTGTCTGCGGACAAGCTGTCCCCTCGCGCTGCTCCCTGCGTCTTCCTGGGGTTCCCCCCCGACGCCCCTGGGTGGCAGTTCTACCACCCCACGTCTCGACGTGTTCTGTCCTCCCAGGACGTCACGTTCGACGAGTCGGTACCCTACTACCGCCTCTTCCCCTACCGCACTCCGTCCCTCCCCCCGCCCCCACTCTTCTTGGTACCAGGTCCCCCCCCGGTAGACCCCCTCCCCCCTCAGGGTCCTGCCCCTTCAGGTGTGTCCCAGGTAGACGCGGTCGAGCCTGTCGAGGTCACTGGTGACTCTGGTGCTGCAACGGGAGCTGAGCCTGGGGGTGCTGAGACTAGAGGTGCTACGCCTGAGGGTACTGAGCCTGGGGGTGCGGAGTCTGGGGGTGCGGAGTCTGGAGGTGCTGAGCCTGGGGGTGCTGAGCCTGGGGGTGCCTGGGGTGCCCTGGGGGTGCTGAGCCTGGGGGTGCTGAGCCTGGGGGTGCTGAGCCTGGGGGTGCTGAGACTGGGGGTGCTCCGCCTGGAGGTGCTTCGTCTCGCCGAGAGCCACTCTCCCCACAGGAGCTACGTGAGTGGTTTGCCAGGCGCTGGAGGCGTGCTGCTGGTCCTGGAGGTTCTTCGACTGCAGAGGGTACTGCTGCCGAGCGTCCCGGAGGTGCTCGTACTGTGGGTGCTGGAGCTGCTGGGTCTGAGGGTTCTCCTGGAGCTGGTGCTGCTGAGGGTGTTGGCGCTGAGACTGCCGCTGGAGGTCCGACTGGCGGTGCTCCTGGTGGTGCTGCTGGAGCGGGTACTCCTGCTGGGGGTTCTGGTGCTGTCCCTGCTGTTTCTGACGTCGCCGCGCGGCCCCGGCCGTACTTCGTTCCGCTCCTGCAGCAGGTTCTTGGTCTTACACCTTCTCCTGGTCCTCCTCCTCCTCCCTTAGAGGGTCCACAGCCTGTCTCGTCCCAGTCACAGCTACAGCCTGCCTCACCTTTGCCTGCTCCTTCTCCCTACGCTGGTCCGACTTGAGGTCTTACTGAGCGTCGTGAGCCTGCGTCTCGTCCTGCGTCGCCTGTTCGTACTGCGCGCGCTAGTGGTCGCGGTTCGCGTCAGCGTCCTCCTCCTGTCCCTGGCACGCACCGGATGTCTCTGCGTCCGTCTACTGCTCCTCTGCGTGCCCCTTTGCCTTCTCCTCCTGCTTCCTCTCTTCCTGCTCTTGCCGACCCGGAGTCGGACTCTCTTCGTGCTGCCAGTCCTACTGTCACGCGTCTCCTTGCTACTGCTGTCACTGACCCTTCTTTCGAGTCTTCTGCTGCGTTTGCCCTTGTCACTGAGCTCGTCGACTTTGCTGCGCGCTGTCGTCTAGACTACGCTGCTAGTCTTGTCGCTGAGTCTGAGTCTGCCTGTCCTCCGTCCGTCGGGGGTGAGTGTGCCCTTGGCACGGACGTCCTTGAGGACAGGCAGGAGGAGTTCCAGTGTCTGGCCGCCGCTTCACCTCATCTCGCGTCTGTACTGCTAGCCCCTGAGGGAGACCCGGATGCACTAGACATCCCGACTCCGCGCTCTTACGCGGAGGCGATAGAGGGTCCCTACTCCTCTCAGTGGCAGGCAGCTATGGATGCAGAGATGGCTTCCTGGAAGTCCACAGGCACCTACGTCGACGCTGTTCCCCCTCCTTGGGCGAACATCGTCAGTGGCATGTGGATTTTCAGGGTGAAGCGGCCGCCGGGTTCTCCGCCTGTCTTCAAGGCGCGTTACGTGGCTCGTGGCTTCAGTCAGCGGCAGGGGGTTGACTACTTTCAGACCTTCTCCCCCACCCCGAAGATGACCACTCTTCGGGTACTGCTGCACGTTGCTGCACACCGTGACTACGAGCTGCACTCTCTCGACTTCAGCACAGCTTTCTTGCAGGGCAGCCTGCACGAGGAGATCTGGCTGCGTCGCCCACCTGGCTTCACTGGGTCTTTCCCTCCTGGTACCCAGTGGAGTCTCCGGCGTCCAGTCTACGGTCTCCGCCAGGCGCCACGTGAGTGGCACGACACACTGAGGACTACGCTGGCGGCACTTGGGTTTGCTCCTTCTACTGCCGACCCGTCGCTGTTTCTGCGCACCGACACCTCTCTGCCGCCGTTCTACATCCTCGTGTACGTCGACGACTTGGTCTTTGCCACAGCTGACACTGCTGGACTCGCCTACGTGAAGTCCGAGCTGCAGAAGAGACACACGTGCACTGACCTGGGTGAACTGCGCAGCTACCTTGGCTTGCAGATCACCCGAGACAGAGCACGCCGCACCATTACCCTGACTCAGTCACACATGGTGCAGCAGGTCCTTCAGCGCTTCGGCTTCATGTACTCCTCGCCTCAGGCCACTCCTCTGCCTACTCGCCACTCGCTCTCAGCTCTGCCTTCGGATGAGTCCGTAGAGTCGAGTGGCCCGTATGCAGAGCTTGTTGGCTGCCTCATGTACCTGATGATGTGCACACGACCTGACCTTGCATACCCTCTTAGCATTCTCGCACGCTATGTTGCTCCTGGGAGACACCGACCAGAGCACATGGCTGCAGCGAAGAGGGTGTTGCGCTACTTGTGCAGTACGTCGGGCATGGGGCTAGTGCTTGGAGGGCGCAGTCCAGTGGTCCTCACTGGGCACGCGGACGCTTCTTGGGCTGACGACCAGGCTACGCAGCGGTCGTCACAGGGTTACACCTTCAGCCTTCGTTCCGGCTCTGTTTCGTGGCGGGCTACCCGCTCGTCTTCTGTTCTCGGCTCCAGTTGTGAGGCTGAGATCTACGCCGGGGCTATGGCTGCACAGGAGTTACACTGGCTCACCTACCTGTTGACCGACCTTGGAGAGCCGCCTCGTTCTCCTCCAGTCCTGTACGTAGACAACAAGGCCATGCTGGCCTTGTGTCGAGAGCAGCGACTGGAGCACAGGACAAAGCACATTGCTCTCCGCTACTTTCTTGCTCGTGAGCTACAGCAGCGTGGACAGTTGCGACTTGCGTACGTGGCCTCTGAGGCCAACACTGCTGATGTCTTCACCAAGGCACTTGCGCCTTGTGATCATCAGCGCTGCTGCACGCAGTTGGGCCTTGTGCCTGTCTTGCCTCACTTGCTCACTTCTTGACCTTGCTTGTACCTCGACCTATATATACTCTTGCTCTTGCTTGCTTGACTCTTGTATATCTCTATATATAGTCTTGCATGTGAACTGGCCTTGTGGCCCTTGAACTTGTGCTCGGAATGTGTGGTGACTTTGTGATCCACCCTGAGCTTTGCTTTGTTTTTGCTTGACTGGTCTTGTGACCCCTTGTTCTCCCCCACTTTGCCTATGGGGGTGTGTCAGAATGTTATAGCTTACTTATTTGTGTAGGCTATAGTGGGGTATCCCATAGGGGGTACAACCCAACTATAGCCTACACAAAGGAAATTTCTCAAGTAAAATGTAAAGGAAATTTTAGCTGAAATTGACGATAGTTACCAAGAGAGAGAGAGAGCTCTTCCCGTGTTCCTTCTTGGTCGTCGCCAGCTCCCATCCCGCTCCTTCTGCATTAAGACATAAAACACACAAGAGGAAGTTAGTAAAACGTAAAGGAAATTCTAGCTGAAATTGATGATAGTTACCAAGAGAGAAAGAGCTCTTCCCGTGTTCCTTCTTGGTCATCGCCAGCTCCCCATCCCGCTCCTTCTGCATTAAGACAGAAAACACACAAGAGGAAGTTAGTGAAAAGTAAAGGAAATTCTAGCTGAAATTGACGATAGTTACCAAGAGAGAAAGAGCTCTCCCCGTGTTCCTTCTTGGTCGTCGCCAGCTCCCCATCCCGCTCCTTCTGCATTAAGACAGAGAACACACAAGAGGAAGTTAGTAAAACGTAGACGAAATTCTAGCTGAAATTGACGATAGTTACCAAGAGAGAGAGAGAGCTCTTCCCGTGTTCCTTCTTGGTCGTCGCCAGCTCCCCATCCCGCTCCTTCTGCATAAAGACAGAGAACACACACGAGGAACTTAGTAAAACGTAAAGAAAGTTATAGCTGAAATTGACGATACTTACCAAGAGAGGGAGTGCTCTCCGCGTGTTCCTTCTTGGTCGTCGCCAGCTCCCCATCCCGCTCCTTCTGCATAGACAGAGAACACACAAGAGAAAGTTAGTAAACCGTAAAGACAATTCTAGCTGAAATTGACGATAGTTACCAAGAGAGGGAGAGCTCTCCCCGTGAGACTCCCTTGGTCGCCGCCAGCTCCCATCCCGCTCCTTCTGCACTAAGACAGAGAACACACAAGAGATAATTAGTAAACGAAAACATAACTAGCTGAAATCGGCGAGACTTACCAGGAGAGGGAGACCAGTCCGTTAACCCCCTTGCTCGCCGCTAGCTTCCCATCCCGCTCCTTCTGCACTAAGACAGAAAACACAAAAGAGCAAGTTAGTAAAACGTAAAGAAAATACAAGATGAAATTGACGATACTTACCAAGAGAAGGACGAAGATCGTCTCCTTGCGGCGACGAAGATGTCGCAGTAGACAAGGATCTGCCGGAGCAGTAGGCGACTTTGTCGCAGTGATGTCCACTTTGGCGAAGATGTCCTTGCGTTTGCCGCCATGCGACGGAAGAAGCGCATCGTTGCGTCGAGGCGAAGCAGTAGGCCGCGTCACGACGAGGCACGACCTCGGCTTGACTTCCGATAAAGATTGGTCGAAAAGCGCCAAGGCGGTGTCCTGCAGGAAGAAGGAAAATCCGTTAGAGTTTATCCAGTAAAACCTTATGAAGAATGAGAAAATAGTTGCAAAATACGAGAGAAACAGTTGCGGAAGTTGCAAAAGAGCTACTTTCGTCCAGTTGGAAGAGATGACAATCCCATCTCCTTCGCCTTGGTAGCTGCGCCGGAGTAAACGCCAACAGAGACGGGGAAAGCGCCATTGAAGATCGTCTTGAGAAGATCTCGAGGCGAAGACTTCCCGATGATAATCGCGGTGGAAGATATCGCGGTGGTCAACTTGCCGTAAAAATCACCCAGGGTTCTCGCGATCTTGACGGTGGAGTTCTTGACAGGGAGTTCTCGCCATAGGGTGTTTCTCACGATGTAGTTCTCGCCGCGAAGAACAGGGCGTAGTACAAGGTTCCGGCTGTCAGAGGTCCACTGGTGATCCCCGATTGATCCTAGGGAAGGGTTACAGGCTCGTTGTCCTGGGGGGTTATGGGCGCACTGACCCGCTACTTAACAAGCCCTTTTATCCCAATGGTCTAGTGGTTGGGATTCTGACATGGTATCAGAGCGGTCTCGGGTTCGAATCCCGGTGTATGCACTTCGGGCATCCCAGTGCGGGGGGGTGTCAGAGGTCCACTGGTGATCCCCGATTGATCCTAGGGAAGGGTTACAGGCTCGTTGTCCTGGGGGGTTATGGGCGCACTGACCCGCTACTTAACAAGCCCTTTTATCCCAATGGTCTAGTGGTTGGGATTCTGACACCGGCCAAGGCTTGCAAGCAGCTCTCTAGACTCTCTACCACCCACCCTACCCACGACTCTAGACTCTATGCTAACTCTAACGCCTACGCGAACCTACGTGGACTCTAAGACGCGCTGCTGCTTGCCTTGGCCTTTCCCTTGTACTAGCTCGGGTGGCTTCATGATGTAGCTTAGACTGCTCAAAAGAGATTTTCGCATGAATTCCACAGGTAGAGCTCATTGAGACGGAGCTCATGGAGACGGAGCTTACGGCGACGGAGCTCTTCTAAAACGTTCTTTCCACGAAATAGTTGGGAAGGTTGAAATCCGAGAATGAAGTTGACAATAGGAAGTTGTAGTGCGCTGATGGAAGGAAAGGGGCGATCGAACAAGGTGGTTGGAAGGAGGAGAGTGTCGATAGAGACGACGCGGGTCGGAAACTTCTGGGTGCGGTGCGGGCTGCGCAAGCGGAGCGGCGCGTCTCAAAATGTTTGCGGTGCGGCGATGCAGGTTCGGAAAGTTGCCGTTGGCGGTGGGGCGTGGCGCAACGCGGTGCGGACCTTCGTTGCTGCTAGTTACAGGAATATGCTGAACGGATGGTGGAGATGATAGCCACCACCGATGAATATTGGTCACCATAGAGATGTGATGTGATGTGATCGCCGCCGCCACCATAGAATTTCCCCGCCTAGGAAATGTCGAAGAACATTTTCCATGGGGACTTCAACGCGACTGAATGTGCATGTGGACTCATCCCAAAGCTTTTGTGTGTTTTGGCGAATCTCAGCCGCGCGATGCGATCAAGCGCGGGGCCTCTGATATGGTGCATTGGTGCCGTTAGAATAGCAAGCTAGGTTGTGAAATAGTGAAACGAGTGGCGGAGATGATGGCCGCCGCTGATGAATGGTGACGACTTGGAGTGGTGTTTCGTTGGAGGCTGTGGTGTGGTGTCTGGCGCCGCCAAAGATAATTCCGCCTAGAAAGAATATGTCAGAAAGCGTTCCCAATGAACTCAAAATTCGAGGCTGCCGAAATGTGTTCATTCAAACTCATCCCAACGCGACCCGGCATCCCTCGACTAATTTCAAATGTACAGTACAGTTCAGAGGGTGGTTGGTAAACTTACGTTGGTTCAGACTGAATATAAGCGGATCTGCTGAGGACGCGTACTGCTGTGGTGTGGTTTGACGGGCACTCTGATATCGGGTACAATTGGTTTGGGTGAGGGGCAGGAAATTATTTTTCTAGGAGGTGGTGTGACGTGGCACAAGTATTTTACATCTATAGACCGACTATGAATTCGCGAAAAAATGTGCGTGACGTGCGGGATTGCATTGAAATCGCAACAAGATTTGTGAACGGAAGGTTCAGGTGCTCTCGCGGTTCATTTTGTTCCTTGCGAACTTGATCGGGGCAGATGATTTGGCAACGGGTGATCGAGGAAAAATATGCGAGCCAATAGGATTGGGGGGTGTTTCCCGCTATCATCCGTCATCTTCCAGCTCACCCCTTCCAGCTCACCCCTTCCAGCTCATCACCGAGTTCTTGGTGTTCTCACCAGGAAGATCGAATTCCACTTTCTTCTTGTTCATTTCACCGATTAGCGCGAATACCTTGACTCTTGTTACTGTAGTCTCTGTCAGTCGTGCTGTCGGTCGCGCTTCAGTGTTAGCGCTTTGAACTTCTAGTATCTGAAGCCGCTTCCCACGTCTAATAGCTGCACGAGTGCTGAGGCGAAATAAGCAACGAGTAGGCGTAAGATCCAACAATTTCTAGGCCACGAATAGCGGGAGGAATAGTAGCAACGATTGGACGAATTGATAGTGTCGATTATAATTTAGTCATTTGATAAACTTCGACTTGAGAGCGCACGGCCTCAGTCGATCTCGTTAGGCAGGCGAAGCGCAGGCGCTCTAGTCTGAACCGTTGCGCAAGACATTAAAAACGGGGCAGGGCGGGTAAAGGAGAAAGAAGGTCCAAGAGCACGTTACACCATCTCGCGAACCTTGGATTTCGGCGAGCAGGTTACATGTTCTCGCAAATGTCAAAATTCCATGCCATGAAACCCCTCCCCTTCCCCCCTCTTCATCTTTCCTCTCACATCTCCCCTTCCCTCTCTCCTCATCTCCCCGTCTCCCCCGCTCTTTCCTCATTCGCCCAGTAAAAAAAAGCCTTTCCCTCCCCCCCCCCCCCCCCACCCCACCCCCTCCCCCCGCCCGTCTAACCTTCATCCCCCATCCGTCTCACCCTCATCCCCCTCCGCTCTCCCCTCATCCTCTTCCTCGTCTCTCTTCCCACTCAACCCTCAGCTGCTCTCCTGTTTACCCCTCATCCCCCCTCCCATCCCTTTTCCTACCCACCTTCCATCTCCCCTCCCCACTCACCCCACAACTCCTCCCGTCCCTCCTTTAGCTTGAACGCGAGGTAGCACGGGCCATCCTTCTAGGAGTCTCCGAGGTGTACCCTTTGGAACCCCTTCCCCCTCACTTCCCCCTCCGCATTCCTCCCCCCCTTGTCTCCCCTCCCCACACTCACCCCTCATCTCCCCCACTCCCCTCCTTTGGTATGAGCTTGGAGCAGCAAGGGGTCTTGGAGGAGTGATTGAGGGGCACTCATGGGACCCCCTTTCCCCTCTGCCCTCCCCCTCCCTTGGCTCCCCTAATCCACTCCTCACCTCCCCTCCCCCCCTCTACTTAGGCATGAGAGCCAAGCGGCATGGCATGGGACAGCCTTCTTAGAGTTTCCGAGGTCCATCCCAAGGCCTCCCTTTTCTGTTTCATTACAAATGTACATGTGTGTGATACTGTAATCAAAGTTTGTGCAAGAATGTATCATGTAACACGTGTTCTGTGTATACCGATTGTTGTGTATGATTAAAATTGCGGGAAAAGGCACAACAATGGATAATGCCTTTCAGGTTTCGACATACCGTATTCTCCCGGATAAAACACCCTAGGGTATTATGAAAACCACTGGGAAAAAATGGGGGGGGTCTCCTCAAAGGAAAATCCTACATAATACCCGGGTCTTATTATATGGTTATATTTTTTATCAAGTAGAAAAGATGTGAAACAAAATCAGGGTCCTGACTCCACTTCAAGAATGTTGATCAGTGCCGCAAAACCGAGTATACGAGGATAACGTGACCGCCCACTGGAATCTGCCACGTGGCAAATTCGAGTGGGCAATTCTGGCACTTGATAGGGTGAAAACAAAGCCAATTGCGTGGCGAGGGTTCATGCAACCGCCGAGGCCAGAATCGCGCACGGTGGTGCGTTCTTACTGTACCAGTCACTTCTTGACTGGTTTGGTCACGTGTCTGTGCCTCATGTGAGAAGGTGATTTCACCTATTGGGCCACTTGCAGCAGAAGATTCGCCAGCGTGGCGACAGCGAGATTGTGGGAGGGGGGAAATCTTGGCAGATTCAAAGTGAAAGTACACGCGAAATTTCACATAGGGAGCAATTCTCGTGATATCTTCCCGTAAGGAATCGGACTCGATAACAGCTACAATATGAATCTGTAAGAAAAGGGGGATGTTACAGGGCCTATTTTTGGATTTTGGGTACTCTGATTTCTAGAGTAGTTTTTTTCCCAACTCTGAAATCTAGGGTTGTTCCTGCGCCTTACTCTGATTTGTCAGAGTAACCCTATACTTTCAAAAAAAAACCCAGGCACGTCAGAGTAATATTTTTCTCTACTCTGATGTTAGTTAAGTTTGGTGTACCATGACCTTAATAGGTTTTTGTTACGCTTTTTGTACTTGCATTGTGTTTCATTTCCGCGTCGCCCACGTTTCCCCCCTCACTGCGATGTTTCAGAGTGAGGTGTTGGCGGCACCGATAATCTGACTAAGAGCGTGTCTGAAGTGAAATGTCGACGGATGTACAGTTTCGTTGGGGAATGCTGGCCAATCTAAACCCTCGGATTGAGCGTTCCGACCGTCAGGATTCCTCGACGTCCCTCAAAGTTTCGTCGGGAAACGTCGACGTTCACTTCAGATATAAAGAGAGAGGGGACTGGTTGGCATCGTGCGCTGGTTGGGAAAGTTGTCAAACTACGGTAGCCAATCAGCGCTCATATTGCCGCCAACACACAACAGAAATCAGGAGAATGATCTCGACGATTCGGGGAAAACCCGCTAAACGCAGGGGGATGTGGGGAGGGGAGGGGGGCGGGGGAGGGGGGGCCGGCAGGTATTCCCTATATAGAGTAAATTCGGTCCCCGAAAAAAAAATCCAGAGGCCTCAGAGTAAACTACAGCATAACTCTGACAAATCAGAGAAATCGGAAGTCCCAAAAAAATTACCCAGCGGGTACAGAGTTACTTTCAAAAATGACTCTGATTTTCAGAGAAACAGAGTAATTTACTCTGAAAACGTGAGGCCTGGGGTGTTATAGAAAATCACCCCAAAAGGGGGGGTATAGTACAAACGGGGTCGGATATAACACCCACCCCGTATTAGCTACCCGGGGGTGTACAATTACGGGGGGGTGTTTTATCCGGGAGAATACGGTACGGTAGCAACTCTCGGAGAATAGACACTTCTGTTTCCAAACATTTATGGAAGTTGCTGGGCTGGTGGTATTTGAAGCAATGACTTTGGTGAAGTAAACCAAGGATCCCCAAGACTACTTCTTTGTAGCTACAGTATATATCATTCTCCCAACCCAATGTTCCAGCTAAAGTCGTTGTAGGAAGATGCTCTAGCCTAGCCTAAACTCTGGGTGAGTGGCGGTTCAAGTGACGCTTAAACACCCATGGTCAGGTGCGTGAAGCCATGGGTGTTAGAGCATCACTTGAGAAACAGCATCAGCGACTCCAATCAAACAAATACTAGTGATCACACCAGAACATCAGCACCAATGTCTGCTGCTTGAGCTTCCAATCCTAAAGACCATCCGCTAAACTCTGTGATTCCACTCAGCAACTCAGCTCAGCTGCTGCTGCCAGTAGTGACCCGGGCTTGGGCGCTGCTCAGAAAAGGCAGTCAGTCAGCTCAGCACAGACTCTTCAAAAAAACAATGCAAGCGGTTGCGACTTGGGCCTCAAACAAACCACGAGGAGGAATCGCGACTTGCATCTCCTTCACTCCACAATTCCTCTCAGCATCTCAGCTGCTGCTGCCAAGGCACCACATACACCAACCCACCCCCCTCCCATGCTGTAACACCCTCTCCCTGACAGAAAATCACCAACTCCCTCTGCTGCTGTGCCCAAGCTGCTTCCCACACACTCCTTCCAAGAAGCTTCCCATCCAGATACATCACTATGAAGATCCTCTTCCTCCTCTTTCTCCTCCTCCCCATTTTCATCGTCATCATTACCATCGCAGTTATTTCCTGCCACATCAGCATCCCACCTGACAACATCAGCAGCCTTATCCGACAGCTCAGCGAGCGCGATGCTGAGTAGGACGCACTGCTGGCAGCAGTGCAGCAGCAGAGCCTGTGCTCCTCCCAACGCAGCTAGCCTTGATTCCTGCCTTTGAGGTGCATCAAAACCTGTTCCCTGTGCAGCACGAGCATTCTCAAGACATGCTCCAGAGCTCCCCTTGTCTGCCTGTGCTGCTTGCTGCCCGTTAACAGCCACAACAGCAGCAGCAATAGGAGCCCCTGCCACATTAGCACAAGCAGCAGCAGCAGCAGCAGCAGCAGCAGCAGCAGCAGCAGCGCCCGCAGCACAACCACCAACAGCATCACCATTGCCACTAGCAGCACCAATACTTTGGCGTCGCGGGGAGGAGCAAGGAGACGCAGGGAGAGGGAGCGAAGCAGCTTGCATCAGCAGCGCCTGGAGCAGCCGAACCAAGCCTGTCACCACCCGAGCCTGTGACCGAACCAAGCCCCCAACGACCTGAACGTGCGCTGGGTTCACCCCTACCCACTCCAACCCCGCTGTATCCGTCCCCACTCCCTCAACCGCCTCTCTCGCCCGAGCTATTTCAGATGCCAGAACGTCAAAGAGCCGAGGCAGAACGAGCGCCATGACCTCCCAACCACTCTCCACCGCTCCGGTGCCCCTCCCGTTCCTCATCCCAGCGTCGGTAACACCTGCAGCTTCAGCAGCATTGGCAGAGGCTGTAGCATTGGCTGTAGAGTTGGCAGCGGCTGTAGCATTAGCAGTGGCTGAAGCATTGGCAGCACCTGTAGCAGCAAGACAACTCCCCCCCTCCACATCCATCCCTTGCACCTCGGCTCCTGCTGCTACCCCTCCTGCTGTTCTCACCCTCCCTGCTACCCCTCCTCCTGTTCTCACCCGCCCTGCTGTGTCCGGCCCAATTCCTTCCCCCTGTTCCAGCATTCGTCGCTGCTCCTCTTGCTTCACCCTCTGCAAACCTCCCGTCTCCTCGCCTTCCTTCCTCCCACACTCGCTCCCTCTGCTTCCGCTCCTCGCCTCCTCTCCACTCAAACCACTCCCCTCCTCCATCCCTTTCCCAGCAGCCCAGTCACACAGCAACCCCAGCACTTCTATCACACCACATGCACTCCTGTACCCATCCCCCACGGCCCTCCTCTCCCTCCCAATCCCAGCCTTGAACCCTCTCGCCACATCCCCGGATCCCCTGCTGTCCCCTATAAAAGCTTTATCCTGGTTGGAACCTCGTGCAGTTCGAATCTGCGTGCTATACAGTTGTATCGTGCGGTGGAGTTGCGAGGCAGTGGCTTGTAAGAGGGAGCACAGGACGTTTAACAGAAGGTCAGCGAAAGCAGCAGCAGATACCACTGCTGTGTGCTTATTATCACTCACTGTCCCAGAATTTGTGACTGTAATGAGAGGAGCCTGTACGAGAGGGAGGGGTCGTGGCAGTGGTGGTGACTGTAACAGGATGTGCTTATCTAAGAGTGGAGATGGGAGGGGGAGGAGCAGCAGCAGGATCTGCTTCATCACCACCCCTACCACCCTCACTCTCTCGTTATAATCACCCTTCACTCTTCCTGTTTCCCACGCTGCCAGCAACGTCAGGAGCCTTGGCAGCATATGAGAGAAGGACACGTGGCGGTCTGTGATAGGGGCACTAGAAGCAACCAGAATCTGAAGGGCTGCTAATGCTGAAGCTATGATGCTTCCCGCTGCCACACCTGCTGCTGCCGGTGCTGCTGCTTCTGCTGCTGCTGCGTCTGCTTCTGCCAGAAGTTTCCGTCTCCTTGTTTCCATGGCTAAATCAGTCAAGTCAGTTGCTACGTTTGTAGGAAATGCAGCAGCCATCACGAGCCTCCACTCCCTCGCCCACATGCCCTGCTGCTCACCCGTGTCTGTCTCAAACCCCTCCCCCTCACCACCCTCACCACGCACTGGTGTTCTCCTTTCAAACAGGACCCCTTGACGCACTGGTGGGACCCGCACTTGTGCTGCTTGGTCTGATTTTTGAGGCCCCTCAAAAACCCCTTGACGCACTGGTGGGGCCCGCACTTGTGCAGCTTGGTCTGATCTGCCCTCCTGTGCTCCTTCTCCTACCCGCTTCCTGTCATTCTCACCACGACCACCATCACCACCACCACCGTCAGCATCACCATCCCCATCACCATGACCATTTCCCCCATCGGCATCAGCCATTTCAGCATCTTCAACCGGTTTCCCTTGCCTCCCTCCTCTTCTCCTCCTCCCGCTCCTTCTCAAGCCTCCTGTTTCCCCCGGGGGAGCAGGAAAACCAGCATCTGAAACATCAGCAGCAGCCGCAGCAGCAGCCGCAGCTTCAGTAGCAACACCAGCATCTGAAGCATCAGCCACAGGAGCAGGCGGGAGAGCAACACCAGCAGCAGCAGATGCAGCGGTTGCAGCAGCAGAGGAGGCAGCAGAGAGCAGAAGGGAGCGGCAGGTATGGTCCACCCGAAGCAGAACGGAGAGGGCTCGCCACGCTAGCAGGCGAGAGGGCTGCACAAGGGGTGGGGAGGGATGGAATGCAAAGAAAATATAAATTCTAAGTCAACTCAAACGGCAGCAGAGAGCAGAAGGGAGCGGCAGGTGTGGTCCACTCGAAGCAGAACGGAGAGGGCTTGCCACGCTTGCAGGCGGGGGGGCTGGAAAGGGAAGAAGGGGAAGGGGTGCGAAGGAGGAGGCCAAAAAAACAAGGGAGAAATCAGAGTCAACTGAAAGGCAGCAGAGGGTAGAAGAGAGCGACAGGTGTGGTCCATTTCAACCAGAACGGGGAAGGCTTGCCATGCTTGCAGGCGAGACGACTGCGGAGCAGAGGGATAGAGACGTTAACAGGATACACGAGCTTGTGTTCAGGCGAAGTCCACCAGCATGGAGAAAAAGAACGATCGTGTAAGCGCCTTAAAACTGCCTCAAATCATGTGCACGGTGTACACAGGGCTTACCTGAGACACAGGTGCTTGTGTGCAGGCAAAGTCCAGCAGCGTGGAGAAGAAATGGCAGGGCGAGTCAATACCAATCAGTAGCTGGAATTTGCGAGGGCAGCGAGCGTGGGAAAGACATGGGGAGGGAAGGGGGTGACGGCGCGGGCGAAAGCGTTGAGAGCAATGTGGAAGCTGGAAATGAGAAGCGGGAAAGGGGATCTTGAGGATGAAAGAGAGGATTGAGAAGACACTGATGAAATGACATTCTTGAAATCCCATGCGCTAATGAATTCTGCAACTCTTATAGAAAAACTCATGTTTAGATGCAAGTCGTGCTGCCTGGACATCCGTACATATCATTATTTTCAACACTCACATTCGAAAAGCCGTCTTGCAGTCGCCGCTGCACAACCGCGCACCTCGCATCCCCACCCGCTCTCACATTCCGCACCTCCTCTCCACCTCTCCGTCCCAGCGCAACAGCAGATTCCCTTGCCGCGTCTACGGAAAGAAGAAGACGTGACGAGCCAGGGCTGTGTGCCTGTGCGTGTGTGGTGGTGTGACAGAGCATGCGAGGGTCTGAAAGAGAACCTCTGTGCGTCATCTGTGGCTCTGTTGCAGTGGGCCTTGCAACGAATGGGAGGCAGCGAGTGGAAGGGAGAGTTGCAACGAGGGTGGGCGGGAAGTGAGCGGCATTGGGCGTTGCAACAAGGGGGAGGCAGTGAGCGGCAGTGGGTGCTGCAACCAGGGATAGAAAGTCTCGAGGACAGTGCGCTATCAGCTGTGATGCCACAAACCGGCAGTGCTCTGCTGAGTCACGCATCATGGGCCTTGACTCATCGAATCTGCGTGCTGAGTCACTGTGGCCATGCGCTGAGTCAGTGCCGGCATCATCCCTGTCAACTTCCACCACTGCCACGTCATCATTCCCCTGCTTCCTCCCACTTGCTTGATTCCCCTCACCCTCTCTCCTTTCCAGCCTCTGCTCCTCCTGGCTCTTCTCCTCCGACCCCCCTCCCATGCTCAATCTACCGTACTTGCCAACTCTCGCGGTACACCCAACAGGCGGTGATCTGTCACACTTAGCAAAGTGCAAGGTAGGGGATGGGGAGGGCAGTCGGCCGTTCCACACTCGCTGCAGGGCACTGTGCAAACAAGCCATGTCACGGTCTGACGCTGAAGCAGCAACGGCTCCAGAGGCCCCAGCAGCAGCACCCTCCTTAGCACCAGCAGCAGCACCAGTGGCAGCATCGGCAGCAGGACGAGCGGCAGTGACACCTGTTGCAGCGCCAGAATCGGCACGAGCAGCACCAGCAGGTGCTGCAGCAGAAGCAGCAGCCGCAGTACCACCACCACCGCTACCAGCAGCAGCAACAACTCCAGACGCAGCAGCATGGCGCAGCTCTTCTGTGTTGCCTGCATTTCCCCCCAAGTCCTTCCCATCCATCCCATTTGGCTGCTTCAAAATCTCGACACGATCCTCCTGCACACGCCGCTCCCTGGAGATGGTCCTTGTAGAAAGAGAAAAAACAAAATGAATACGGAAAAGGAGGCTGTGACAAGGAAGCAACAAGTCCCCATATGTCTCCTCCACCCCAAGGTCTCAAACGTCCCATTCCTTCCCAGTCTCACCTCTCTGTCACAGCCTTTGCCATCTTTTCTTTCAACTCCCTCGCTTCAGCCTCTGCTGCCTGCCGCCTTCGCTCCTCCTCCTCTCGCTGCTTGCGAGTCTGCTCCATCTCCTCTTCCTGCACGTATCCACATGTCCGCATGTCCGTCCGCATGTCCACATGTCCGTGCATCAGGCAAAGCAATGGAAAGGGGAGATAGAACAGGGGATTGGGAGTTGTAGAAAAGCTTGGCACGCTAAACCTGCTCCAACTCTTCTTCCTTAACAAGTATGCGTGCCTGGCAAAAGAACAGAGGAAGAGGACTATCGCCCTTTTTGGCACTTACTTCTAAGAAGAAAGGAGGAATTTCCGTGTACGAAAGTGACCAACAGAGTTATCGAAGCAGATGCTTACAAAGGCTAAAAAACAGGCTTAACGGAAAAGGTCAGGGCACAGCAGGGCAGGGTGTGACTTGCGCATCTTACTTTGAACAGGAGCTCAGCTGTGAGACGCTCGATCTCGATGTCTTTTCTATCCATCTGGAAGAAGCAAGTGAATAAGTGAAGATGACATGACATGACATACATGCGAAAGAGACGGGCGCAATGACATGAAGGTTGGTGGGTAACTAAGCACGCAAGTGAAGCTGCAAGGTTGGTGAAAAGGGTAAAGAACCACGAGGCATAAGGACAGGCATGACATTGGGGGTTCACAGATGGAAAGCAAGTGAGTTCCAGAAAATAAACAGACTTAAGAAAGCCCAATCCCAAAACCCAATAGCAATGACAGCAAACCTGGGCATTTTCTTGGCCTGGAGCAGCGGCAGCGGAATGCGAATCTCGCTGATGAAGGCACTTCAGCTGTTTCTCTGCCTGCACGAACAGCAGTAGTAAGCAGAAAAATTAACACACAGGATGCTAGCAGAAGGCAGAGCAGAAAGGCACTAGGTCGTACACGAAGCAAGAAGACATTGCTTTAACCCGACAACTGATCCAGTAGTAAGAGAGAATTCTTTCGTCAGAAAACTAAAACTGACAAACTGTTCTCACCTCTTGAAGCTTCGCCAGCAGACCCTCCATCGCTGCTTCCTTCTCCCTCGACCTCTCCCTCAGAGTTCTATCAGCTAGCCATGCTGCCACCATTGCTCACCTCTTGCAGCTTCGCCAGCAGCCCTTCCATTGCTGCTTCCTTCTCTCTCAGCCTCTCCCTCAGACTTTCAGCTGCCTCCTCCGCCCCATCTTCCTCTCCTTGGCACCTTTCTTTGTGCTCATCTCCGGCTTTGTACTGTTCCCCCACGGCTTGGTACTGTTCATCCATGCCTTGATAGTGTTCATTCAAGGACTGCTTCTGGCGCTTGACAGCTGGCGCCTTGCCATTCGCCGATTCCCATCCCCCATGGCTGCTCCCTGGCTCCTGCATACTCCTCCTTTGAAAGCCACCAGATTCAGTAACGCCAGGAGCAGGAGCAGTGGCAGCAGCAGGAGCAGCAGGGGGGGGGAAAGCAGAGGCGGGAAGGGGAGAAGGAGGCGTTGGGGGAACAGGGGGAGCGGATGGGATGGTGGGTGGGGGTGGGGCGATAGGGGATGCTGCGAAGCCTGGTGCTGGGAAGAGGGCACCGAACCTGCGGTCTCCCTTCGCTCGCCCGTAGACAGCTGGAGGGGGGGCTGAAGGGTTGGTCCGAACCATTGACGCAGGCCTGGAAGGTGCAGCTCCGGAAGACAGGCTGGGTTGTTGGGCATGCAGAGAGTGTTGAGCTGATAGGGCATGGGAAAAAGCAGGTCCTTGGTTGATCTTGTGATGTGTCTCGTCATTGGGCCACGCAGTGCCATTCTGATAAGGAGGATAGAAGCTGGATTCTTGATTGCGGTTTTCAGTTGTTGGAGCCTGTTGCTGCATTGGTGGTGGCTGTTGCTGGTTGTGCTGCTGCTGGTGAAAATGAGCGGTTTGCAGCTGTTTTTGGTCACGATGATAGGGGTGCTGATGTTGCTGATATGGTTTCGCCTGGTGAGGCTGCTGTAGTGAACTCCACTGATGCTCCTGCTGCTGCTGAAGCTGCTGGTTCTGATTCAATAGATGCGAGTTCTGCTGCGGATGCTGTTGGTGCTGCTGGTGCTGCGGGTGTTGTTGATGCTGTTGATGCTGCTGGTACGTATGATGCTGATGATGCTGCTGGTGCTGATTATGCTTCTGGTGCTGCTGCTGCTGGCCGTCCTTCGCCGCCTTTTCCGCCTCCGCCTTCATCACGAGCTCCAACGCGTCGGCCATGACATCAGGACCCCACTCATCGTCGTCACCCATCATTTCGAACTTGACGAACAAATCCGTTACGATTTTGGCCAAACAACGTTTAAGCGCGGTCAGAAACAGGAGAGCGCCTGATGGAGACGTGAAAATCGCACGGAGCCGATCGGATAAGTCGATTCTAGACTGATAGTCTGTCACTGAACAGCGGCGTCAGGACAGCTCGACGAATGAAACGCTTCGACCGCCCAAGCTTAGAACCTACGAATGACTGACGGCGGAGCGCGTCTAAAGACGAAGCTTCGAAACTCAATCTCAAGCCAGAACAAGGCGTGACGATGACACTATCCTCACTGATTAGGTCTAGTAACCTCAGACGATACCTGAGGGATTTGTGTGGCTTGTCACTGACGCTAACCTCGGGAAATGCTCGCAGGGCCCGTTCAGCCAATTGAAGTTGCAAAATTATGAAAACCACCTCCATTGAAAATTTTCGGAGGGAAGAGATTTTCTTCCAGCAATTGGTTCATTTCCCCGCGTGTACAGCTACTTACGTGCCCGAGCTAGAAGGGGTGAGCCTTGAAATTGGTGCCTCGGAATCGCCCGCTGTAACGCCGATCTTTTTTTTGAGCGAGTTCCTTACTACTTATTGTGCTTTTAAAAACATTGGCGCCACAAAACAAAATGTCAAACATTTGAGAAACATGAGTTCTTGGAACGATAGACAATTACAACGACCTCAGACTTCAGTGAGCATATAAAGCACTCGTTACTGCAAACGAGCAACCAATACAGATATCGAATGCAGGTTCAATGCACACTTGTCCAGCTTCAAAGAGCACCTGTAAGCCTCTCGAAGCACTCCCACCAACTCCTCTCCACCTCTCCCAACCCCTAAGCCTGCTGCACTTGTACCTTCACCCGCCTTCCTCCCACCGAGGGATGAGCCGGAAGATGCCAGAGCAAGGCCCAGCAAGGCCTTCAGGTGTGACTGTACGAGATGGCACAGCCTCTCAGCCGTGTGACTGTAGAGAGGGGACGCCTTGTCGTGAGCTTGCTTTGAGTGCTCCGTGGTTTTGGAATCGGGAACTGGGGAGGGAGAGGGGCCTGGGGGTGGTGATAGCGCGGCCTGCACTGCCATGAGGTGTCTCAGAGCCGCGAGGTGACTCTGGTGGGGTACAGGGGCGAGGGGAGAGGAGCGACAAGGGAAGAGAAGAGAGCGCAGGGAATAAGGTTACCGTATTTGGTTGGGGGAAACTGGGGCGTGGAGAAAGTTGACTTGTCAGGCTCAGACACTAAAAACAACCATGCCTGACACTGCTGCTGCTGCTGCTGCTGCTGCCGTTGCTCCCCAAAGCAAAGGAGGCCAGCCCACTCCATGCATGTAGTCACACACAGGTCCGGATGTGCACCCGCTTGATAGAAGCACACTGCCTTGCGCCAGTGCACCCTTTTTAAAGCATACCTGCCACTGCTGCTGCTTCTGCCCGCCCAGACCCAACCAAACGTTAGCCCCCCCCTCTCCATGCAGCTGGTCACAAACATGTTGGCGAAAGCACGCCCATACAACACACTCTATACAACCATACCTGCCACTGCTGCTGCTTCTGCCCGCCCAGACCCAACCAAACGTTAGCCCCCCCCTCTCCATGCAGCTGGTCACAAACATGTTGGCGAAAGCACGCCCATACAACACACTCTATACAACCATACCTGCCACTGCTGCTGCTTCTGCCCGCCCAGACCAGACGCTAGCCCCGCCCTCTCCATGCATATAGTCACAAACATGTCCGGATGTGCTTCCGCTCGATAGAAGCACACTGCCTTGTGCCAGTGCACCTCTGCTAACGCTGCCAGGCGCTTCTGCTGCTGCTGCCAATCCGCCACACCCCCTGCTGCTGATCCTCCTGCAGCAGCAGCAGCAGCAGCACGAAGGGCACAATCCCTGTGGTAACCAGCAAGATGGAAGTGAGCAAAGGCAGCTTCTTGCTGTCTGCTCGTCCCTAGAGACTCATACAGAATCAGAGCCTTACTCAAGGCATCCTTCGCCGAAACATACCCTCGCACCTCCCACTCCCACTCATTCCCCTCCCCTGCCCCCCCTCCGCTTTCCTCCCTCACCCCATCCCCATCCCCTCTCTCATTCTCCACCCTCCCTCCACCGAACCAACTGGAACTATCCGCATTCTCTTTCCTGTTCCCAGCAGGGACCATTGGGAGGCCCAGGCGTTCCGCAGCGGCCATAAGCATGCCGACTCTTAGGTAAGTGTGGGCGAATTGCAGGTTCACCTCGCTCCACACCACCCCATATGCCCGTGCTGCTGCTGACTCACTCTCAACCCCCACGCCACCCTTACCTCGTCCTCCTCCTACTCCTACTCCCCCTGATCCTCCTGCTCCTCCCGCTACGTCCGTACTCCCATCAGCAGCACCATCGGCCTTACTTTCCCCCACACTCCTCATCAGCTCCCTGCGAGCATCCCCATACCACCCCAACGCCCGCATATACCGCTGCCTCGCTCTCTCAAACTTGCCCGAGAACCCAGCACCAGCACCAGTACCAGCACCAGCACCAGTACCAGCACCAGCACCAGCACCAGCGGAACCACTTTCACCGCCGTTAACATTCGTTGCGGCATCCCCAGCACCAAAAGCAACAGGCGCCCCAGCAGCAGGAGCAGCAGCAGCAGCAGAAGAAGCAGCATTACTAAAGCCCACGCCAGAAGCACCTGCTTGCTCAGAGAGCATGAGAAGAGGAGCAGCAATCACCTCAGCATCTGCCCGTTCCCCATGGCCTAGATTGCAGAGCACAAGAGCAGCATTGGGAGCATCTCCCGCTTCCCAGAATGCCTCTGCTGCCGCCACCAGCGCTGCCCGTGCTGCTGCTATGGTGGCGTGTGGGGGTGTGGGAGGTGGAGGAGGAGATGAGGTAGAGGAAGAGGAGGAAGAGGAGGAGGGAGAGGAGGAGGAAGGGGAGTTGAGAAGCCACCGGCCGCGCTCGTTGCAGGCCCATCCGCGTTTCCTCATAACCACCTGCTTGCTTGTCGCGTCGTGATTGGCCGAGAACGCAGCCGCTGCCCGGGAGTAAAACTCGGCTGCTGATTGGTAGTTGGCGTTCGGGTCGAGCACGAACGGTCGGCCAAAACAACGACTCTTCCAGCTGGTTGCAGAGCAGGCGGCTTGGGGAAGGGCTGATGGTGCTGCTGATGCTGATTCACCGTTGTCTCGTCGTGCTCGTTCATTCAAGCAGCTACAACCACCCCTCCCACACACGCTACAAACAGCATGTGCTACAGCTGCTACTGCTTCTGCTGCCCCTGCTGCTGCCCTTGCTGCCTCCCCAGCCGCGACCCTTTCGCCTGTTGCCCCGTGACCACTGCCCTCCCTCTGCCTCCTTTTCTTCCTCACCCGTCTCACCTCCCTTGCCACCTCCTCTTCTATCCTCAGCTCTGCACTCCCAGATGCCTCTCCCTCTGCAGCCACTGCTGCAGCCCGCACAGCCACACTGCCTTCTTCCCTTCTCCCCTCGCCCAACCTCGCACCACCAACCCTTGCCCCTTGCTTTGGGTCACCGAGTCTCGCCTCTTGCTTCGAATCACCGAGCCTTGCTGCTTGCTCAGGCTCCGACCCTGTTCCGACCCTAGTCTCTAGGTCCACATACAAATCTCCTACCAGTTCCCACAGCTCACCCCAAAAGCTCCTTCCACTCACACGCCTGCACAACCACATGCTACCCTCCCACCCTGCAGATACTCCCCCTCCCGCCAACATCCCTGCTGCTGCTGCTGCTGCTGCTGCTGCTCCTCTGCTCACTCCCACCCCCACCCCTTTTGGCCTTACAGATTCAGAAACACGGCTCTGCCTCTCATTCTTGCGTGCTGACTGGCTGGGCTTTGAAGAGTCCTTCGTTTTAGCCCCACCGAGAGATTGTGTGACTTTAAGCGGTGTGACTGTACGTGACGCAGTGTAAACACGAAGCACAGGGGCGTCAGACGTGGAGCAGCCAGAATCGGACAGCCTCAGCCTGTCTTCCACCCTCATCTCCCTTACGGGCTGACTCGCTACATGTAAAGCATTTCCTCCTTCCGCCCCTCCTTCGCCCTTCTTCTGCTTCCTATCTTTCCCTTTCGCTTTCTTCCTCCCACCTCTCGCCCCCCTAACCTCTTGCACCCCCCTCTCCGCTCTCTCCCCTTCCTGCTCGCCACCAGTCTTCATTCCATTCCCCTCACCTCCAACCCCCCATCCCTCCAATCCCCGAAACCTACCCTCCTCCTCTTCATCCCGCCTCCCATCCTCTCCCTCTCCTCCCACTCCTCCCTCTCCCCCCTCCTCCCCTTCCCCTTCCAAGCCTAGATCCTCCAAGTCCCACGGCCAACCCCCCACAACCACACACGCCAGCTCAGCAGCTCTTAAAGCCCGCCCCACGTGCCCATCCCCCTTATAAGCTTCTGCTAGGCCCAGATATGCCTCTCCTAGAAGCGCTATCAGCTTGCAGATACGCCGATCGGTAACCGCAGTGGTACGGCTGGTAACCGCACTGCTAGTGGTAACCGCATCACCACTGGTTAGGCCTCCAGCAGCAGCAGAACCAGCAGAGGCAGCAGAGGCAGCGCCAACACTGCTGCAGGTGCTACCTAGGGAGCAAAAAGAATGTGCGTCGTCATCCCCCTCCCTCCCTTCCTCCTCCCCCCACTCCTGCCCTCTCTCCCCCATTACCCCCACCTCCTCCTCCACCTTCCCCCTCTGCTGCCCTCCCCTTCCCTTCACCCCCTTCCGCCCCTTCCCCCTGCTCCTCCTCCTCTCCTCCTCAACCACTCCAAACGCCCTCCCATCCCCGTAAACCGCACCAGACCCTTGGGAAAGGCAGCAGGATTCCCCACAGAGACACATACCGGAAGCAGAGTAGTTTCTGAGGCTGTGGAGGAGGGATAGAGGGGGGTTCATTAAGCTCTCCTGGGTGTGAGTCAGCAGGTGCCGCTGCCACCTCAGCGCGCCGATCGCTTGCGTGGCATGCCAGACGGATGCCAGACGGACTGCCACTGCGCTCTCTGCATCGTCGACAGCAGGGGGAGGGGAACGGGATGGCAGCGGCGGTTGTGATTTTGGTGCTGCTTCTTCTGCACCTGCTGTTTCTTCTGCCCCTGCAGCTGCTTCTGCTCCTGCCGCTTTTGCCTCTGCTGCTGCTTCTGCCCCTATTCCTGTGTGCGCTACGGCACTCTCCGCGTCTCCCACTGTAGTGCGCGGAGGGGGCAAAATTGCGGATATTGGTGAAGCTGCAGTTGCTGTGGCTTCTGGTTCTGCTGCTGCTGCTGCTTCTTGTTCTGCTTTAGCTGCTGCTCCTGGCTCAGTCGCTGCCACAACCTTTGATTCCTGTGCTACCGATTCATTTGCTGCAGTTGCACCCGATTCCTGTGCTACTGCTGCCCCTGATTCCTTTTCTACAGTTGCACCTGATTCCTGTGCTACAGCTGCCCCTGTTTCCTTTTCTACAGTGGCACCCAGTTTCTGTGCTACAGCTGCCCCTAACCCATGCGCTGCTTGCGAGCTGATCGTGAGCTGCTGGCTCGTTGGAAAAACGGGAATCACAGCCAGCTGCTGATTGGCTTGGGGAATTACAGCCAGCTGCTGATTGGCTTGGGGAATTACAGCCAGCTGCTGATTG
This sequence comes from Closterium sp. NIES-65, assembly GCA_948144175.1. Classification (NCBI taxonomy): domain Eukaryota; kingdom Viridiplantae; phylum Streptophyta; class Zygnematophyceae; order Desmidiales; family Closteriaceae; genus Closterium; species Closterium sp. NIES-65. Next base: position 264,405 of record CANXME010002306.1, on the reverse strand, counting down.
GCTTCGGAAATCACAGCCAAGGGTTGGTCAGCTCTTGGAATGACAGCTAAGTGTGCGTTGTTTGTGGGGACGATGGCCAAACGTTGAGAGCCCACAGCTGCAGGAGCAGCTGCAGCATCAGCACTAGCAGGATCAGCAGCAGCAGGAGTAGCAGGATCAGCAGCAGCAGCAGGAGTAGCAGGATCAGCAGCAGCAGCAGGAGTAGCAGGATCAGCAGCAGCAGCATCTTTGGGATAAGTGATAGCGAGGCAAGAGGATGGGGTGAGAGCAGAAGGAGATACGGAGGAAGGGGTGGAGAAGGGTAAAAGATTGGACGGTGGCAGATGGGAGGGTAAGAACGTGACTGGTTGGAGAAAGGGGAGGTGGAGTGAGGAGGGATGGGGGAGTGACGGTTGGAGAGAGGGATGGAGGAGGGAGGAAGGGGGGATGGGAGGGTGTGGGGGGGCGGTATGGGGAGTTGATGAGAGGAGGAAGGGAGGGTGGGGAAGCCGTGGTTGTGGCAGGAGGGGGGAGTGGAGGTGCGAGGGTTGGAGGAGAGATGGAAGCTCTTTCTGAGGGATTTGCAGGAAGAAGAGCGCCATGTACTCGTGGGCTGTTGCTCGAAGGCCCTGGAGGGGAAACGGAGATTAGAAGAGGAATGGAGGGAGGTAGAGAAACAATGATACGCTGCACCGCCCGCTCATACGCTGCACCGCCCGCTCATACGCTGCACCGCCCGCTCATACGCTGCACCGCCCGCTCATACGCTGCACCGCCCGCTCATACGCTGCACCGCCCGCTCATACGCTGCACCGCCCTCTCATACGCTGCACCGCACGCTCGTACGCTGCACCTCCCGCTCGTACGCTGCACCGCCCGCTCATACGCTGCACCGCCCGCTCATACGCTGCACCACCCGCTCATACGCTGCACCGCCCGCTCATACGCTGCACCGCCCGATCATACGCTGCAGCGCCCGCTCATACGCTGCACCGCCCGCTCATACGCTGCAGCGCCCGCTCATACGCTGCAGCGCCCGCTCATACGCTGCAGCGCCCGCTCATACGCTGCACCGCCCGCTCATACGCTGCACCGCCCGCTCATACGCTGCACCGCCCTCTCATACGCTGCACCGCACGCTCGTACGCTGCACCTCCCGCTCGTACGCTGCACCGCCCGCTCATACGCTGCACCGCCCGCTCATACGCTGCACCACCCGCTCATACGCTGCACCGCCCGCTCATACGCTGCACCGCCCGCTCATACGCTGCACCGCCCGCTCATACGCTGCACCGCCCGCTCATACGCTGCAGCGCCCGCTCATACGCTGCAGCGCCCGCTCATACGCTGCAGCGCCCGCTCATACGCTGCACCGCCCGCTCATACGCTGCACCGCCCTCTCATACGCTGCACCGCACGCTCGTACACTGCACCTCCCGCTCGTACGCTGCACCGCCCGCTCATACGCTGCACCGCCCGCTCATACGCTGCACCACCCGCTCATACGCTGCACCGCCCGCTCATACGCTGCACCGCCCGCTCATACGCTGCAGCGCCCGCTCATACGCTGCACCGCCCGCTCATACGCTGCACCGCCCGCTCATACGCTGCACCGCCCGCTCATACGCTGCACCGCCCTCTCATACGCTGCACCGCACGCTCGTACGCTGCACCTCCCGCTCGTACGCTGCACCGCCCGCTCATACGCTGCACCGCCCGCTCATACGCTGCACCGCCCGCTCATACGCTGCACCGCCCGCTCATACGCTGCACCGCCCGCTCATACGCTGCACCGCCCGCTCATACGCTGCACCGCCCGCTCATACGCTGCACCGCCCGCTCATACGCTGCACCGCCCGCTCATACGCTGCACCGCCCGCTCATACGCTGCACCGCCCGCTCGTACGCTGCACCGCCCGCTCATACGCTGCACCGCCCGCTCATACGCTGCACCGCCCGCTCATACGCTGCACCGCCCGCTCATACGCTGCACCGCCCGCTCATACGCTGCACCGCCCGCTCATACGCTGCAACGCCCGCTCATACGCTGCACCGCCCGCTCATACGCTGCACCGCCCGCTCATACGCGGCACCGCCCGCTCATACGCTGCACCGCCCGCTCATACGCTGCACCGCCCGCTCGTACGCTGCACCGCCCGCTCGTACGCTGCACCGCCCGCTCGTACGCTGCATCGCCCGCTCGTACGCTGCACCGCCCGCTCGTACGCTGCACCGCCCGCTCGTACGCTGCACCGCCCGCTCGTACGCTGCACCGCCCGCTCGTACGCTGCACCGCCCGCTCGTACGCTGCACCGCCCGCTCGTACGCTGCACCGCCCGCTCATACGCTGCACCGCCCGCTCATACGCTGCACCGCCCGCTCATACGCTGCACCGCCCGCTCATACGCTGCACCGCCCGCTCATACGCTGCACCGCCCGCTCATACGCTGCACCGCCCGCTCATACGCTGCACCGCCCGCTCATACGCTGCACTGCCCGCTCGTACGCTGCACCGCCCGCTCATACGCTGCACCGCCCGCTCATACGCTGCACCGCCCGCTCATACGCTGCACCGCCCGCTCATACGCTGCAACGCCCGCTCATACGCCGCACCGCCCGCTCATACGCTGCACCGCCCGCTCGTACGCTGCACCGCCCGCTTGTACGCTGCACCGCCCGCTCATACGCTGCACCGCCCGCTCGTACGCTGCACTGCCCGCTCATACGCTGCACCGCCCGCTCATACGCTGCACCGCCCGCTCATATGCTGCACCGCCCGGTCATACGCTGCACCGCCCGCTCATACGCTGCACTGCCCGCTGATACGCTGCCCGCCCGCTCGTACGTTGCACTGCACGGCATATAGGCATGTACACTGGTGGTGCTCACGGGCTGGTGCTCATGAGCTCATGCTCACGGGCTACTCCTCTTGTTCTTACCAGGTTTTCTTTCTGGTGCAGCAGCTGCAGGCAGTAACCAAACAGCTATGCAGACCTGTGGCGATCCCAGGCACTCGTAATATGGGTTACTAGGAGATGGCAGATGAGTGCTCACCTACTGGTTGGGGCTGCACTTGCTGCTCGGGGGGATGGTAGAATGCAGGGGCTTACCGGGTGGTCTTTCTGGTGCAGCAGTTGCAAGCAGTACCCAAACAGCTGGGCTGTCCTGTGCCGATCCCGAGGCACATGGGAGTCTGAGAGATGAAGGGCTAGGCGGTAGAGCAGCATAGCGAGGGGCAGGGAGAGGTGCGCTGCTACAGCCGGATCGAGAGAAGATAACGGGGAGTTCCCTCCTGCTCGCCCCGCTAGCCCCCCTGCTGCCTCCCCTGCTGTCCCCACTGCTGCCCCCCTTGCTCGTCCCGCTCTTGCCCCTGCTGCCTCTCCTGATGGTTCTCCCAGGGGTGAAGGATGGGTAGCGAGGGATGGGGCGAGGCGGAGCGGTGCAGATGGGTTCTGGAGCGGTGGAGTGAGGTCGAATAGCTGCAGCACGTCAGTGCCTGCATCCTTGCGAAGCTGCACAGAGAGGGAGGAGGGGAGAAAGAAGGAAGGGAGGAGAGGAAGAGGAGAGGAGGGGAGGGGAGGGGAATGGGGAAGGGAGGGTAGTGGGAGGGGGGAGGGGAGGGGGGAGAGTGAGAGGGGAGAGAGGTACAGAGGGGTGGAGTAAGTTAAATAGCAGCAGCACGTCCGCGCCTGTGTCACACTGATAGAGCAGCAGCAGGAATCGGAATTCAGACTCACCCAGTAGGTGCCGGGGCTGCGCACGCACTTGTCCTGCAGGAACCCCAGGATGGCGAGCGCGCTGTCCCTCACAGCGTGGGGGTAGAACGACGCCGACCCGTCTCTCGCGAGGCACTTGAGCAGAAACACGTCGTCACAGTGCAGCAGCTCGTAGCCCTGCACGACGCCCTTGTGATGGTAGCAGATGGCTAATTCCGGCACCCCCGCCATCAGGTTATCGAGCCATATATCGAGCCACACCAAAGGGGAGCTCTGCAAGTGTGTGCAGGAAGAGAAGGAAGAAAGTTAAGATGAAGGCTGACTGCCGCATGCTCCTCATTGCTGAACAGAATCAGATCGCTTCCCAGGAACACGAACACCACAGCGGCAGAACAGGCACGAGTCGCCCACCCACAGAGGGGCGGGGTGGGTGGGGGGTAGCATACCTCATGCTCCACATCAACTAGGTGAACACTGACTGCCGCATGCTTCTCATTTCTGAACAAAATCAGGTCGCTGTTTTCAGGCACTAGAAGAATCGTCACCTTGAATCAGCAAGAGCATGCCTCATGCTCCACGTCAACGAGGTGAAGGCTCACTGCCGCATGGTTCTGATTTCTGAACAGAATCAAGTCGCTGTTTTGAGGCACTAGAAGAATCGTCACCTTGAATCAGCAAGAACATGCCTCATGCTCCACATCAACTAGGTGAAGGCTCACTGCCGCATGCTTCTCATTTCTGAACAGAATCAAGTCGCTGTTTTGAGGCACTAGAAGAATCGTCACCTTGAATCAGCAAGAACATGCCTCATGCTCCACGTCAACGAGGTGAAGGCTCACTGCCGCATGGTTCTCATTTCTGAACAGAATCAAGTCGCTGTTTTGAGGCACTAGAAGAATCGTCACCTTGAATCAGCAAGAACATGCCTCATGCTCCACGTCAACGAGGTGAAGGCTCACTGCCGCATGCTTCTCATTTCTGAACAGAATCAGGTCGCTTCCCAGCAACACGAACACCACAAGAGCATATAAGACACAACATACCCTGAATCAAAAGGGCGTAAAAACAAAACTTCCTACCTCATGCTCCACGTCGACCAGGTGAAGGCTGACTGCCGCATGCTTCTCATTACTAAACAGAATCAGGTTGCTGGTCGAGGCACTAGCTAGATTGTCACCTAACGGCAAGAGCATACCTCATGCTCCACGTCAACGAGGTGAAGGCTGACAGCAGCATGCTTCTCATTGCTGAACAGAATCAGGTCGCTGCCAAGAAACAGCCTCAGGTGCTCCAACTGCCAGAACACCACCCGGGCAAACCTGTCCGCCCCTCTCTCTGCCTCCACTCCTCCTCCTCCCCCTCCTCCTGTCTCCATTCGCTTCCCCGCACCTCCTCCTCCTCCTACCCCTGTTTCAATTCGCCTCCCCGCTCCTCCGTTGCTGCCATTATCCAGCCTTCTCTCCCGCTTGCTGCATGGCTTGCCCTTCCCAGCGCCCTCCCAACGCGCATACCCCTCCTCTTGCTCCTGCTCCTCCTCCTCTTCCACTTCCACTTTCACTTCCCCTTGAACGCCTTCAATCTGATTCTTCAAACTACCAGCGCAAGCTGCATCAGTGACAACAGCCTTCTGCAACCCAAACTGCTGCTGCTGCTGCTGCTGCCGGCGCTGTTGCTGTTGCTGCTGACTGCTGTGGTCGCACACTCGCACCACGCCCTCTGCATCCCCGACAAAATCCGTGGTAGTTTTTGGAGGCGCCCCAGAAGTCTGCTGCTGCTGCTGCTGCTGTGGCTGCTGCTGCCGATCCATCTGCTGCTCCTCCTGCTGCTGACTGCTGCGGCCGCACACTCGAACCACGCCTTCCGCGTCCCCGACGAAATCCGCGAACGCTTTTGGCAGAGCAGCAGCGTTAGGCAGACCTTTTCTTGAAACATTGCTGCTGCTGCTACCCCTGCTGGTGCTGTTTTGGTTGCCGCTATTGCGACCACTGCTGCTACTGCTATCAGTACCACCAGAAACTGCAGACGAGCTGATGGCACTGGTGCTGCTGCTCCTGATGCCTCTGCTGGTAGGTCTGCTGCTGGAAGACGCGCCCTGTTGACCGTGTAACTCCGGGGTTACCAGCTTGGAGAGCAGAATCGCCTCGCGTTGCCCTCTGGAGGTCCGTGCGACCTTGTGGGAGTCCACACACCCAGGCTCGGAGCTGAGAGGAGCATGGGGGAGGGTATGAGGGGAAGAAGGAGAGTGAAAGTCTGAGTTACAAGCTTAGAGAGTAGAATCGCCTCCCTTTGCAATCTAGAGGTCCATACCACGTTGTGGGAGTCCACACAGCAAGGCTCGGAGCTGAGAGGAGTATGGGGGAGGGGGGAGGTGGGGATGAGTGGAAGAAGGAAAGAGTACAACTCTGGGCTACCAGCTTGGAGAGAGAGAAGCACTGCCACTTTTGCTGCCCTGGCCTCCGGAGGCTCATGGTACATTGTGCGAATCCATGAAGCACCCCTCACTCACCCGGGGTTGAGCACGAGCGTGCGGCCGACGCGGTGCACGCTGGCAAAGAGGCTGGCCTTGGAAAACGGCAGCTTGAACAGCTGCTTGAGCACGTCCGCGGGCGCTATCACGTCTACTGCGTCCTCCCCAAACTCCGCCAGCCCCCTCACCGCCAGGGCCCCATCTCAGCAGGCGCACTCACATTCCCTGACCCTTGAGTCGCCTCAAAGGCAGCACGCACTCACCCTGGGTGGATTGAGGTTCCTCAGAAGCAAGAAGCATCCACTCACCCGGGGTTGAGCACGAGCGTGCGGCCAACGCGGTGCACGCTGACAAAGAGGCTCGCCTTGGAAAAGGGCAGTTTGAACAGCTGCTTCAGCACGTCCGCGGGCGCTATCACGTCCACCGCGTCCTCCCCAAACTCCGCCAGACCCCTCACCGCCAGCGCCTCGCACTTGCGCGCGCCGCTGTGGTGCAGATACGACCCCCCCCAGGTGGAACCTGGAGGGTCCGAGGGACGGTCGACTGGCAGGAGGATGTTGTCTCGGTGCAGCCATGCGGGGGGATGCGTGTCCAGGGACGGTCGGGCTGGGGGAGGGATCACCTTGGGAATGCCGGGAGTCCTGGGGGAGAGGGAAGGGACGAGGGATTGGCTAGGTTAGAAGTGAAAAAACGAGGAGAGACATGGTTAACGGCAGATTTGGACAGAAATCTGGGTAGGAATGAAACGGTGTCACCAGTCGCTAATGAAGGCTTTTAGAGAATCCTGGAGCGAACTTCGGAATACCGATACGTAGGAAAAGATTATGTTCAGAGAAATTTATCTTGTGTCGCATAGCTATTCACCTATCGTGGAAGAAAGATCTCGATATCCCCGGAGAGAACTCGAGCGTGGTGAACTCGCGATCGAGCCAGACCGGCAGCGAGCCGCAGAGGAACATGCTGCGAGGCTTCGCCAGCTGCAGACTCGCCACAGGCGGTCCGGTCGAATCCGCCATGACGATTCTTCGTGGCACTTCCTATTTATGCTGGCACTTGACTTTCCCGATGCTCGCTGGAGTTGCAACCATAAGTCAGGAAGGTAATCATGAAGCTGGAACCAGCAACTATCCATGCAATCAACTCTCACAACACGAGCTCATACGCCATAGATTCAATCTGCGCCTTCTCCCGTCTGAAAGAACAAACGTCACCCTCACGGAAATCAGAAACTGGAAACTGAAAGCAACGCGTGCTGCAGTCTGCTCTTGATCCGAAAATGGTTTGCCCCGTTTTGGTTCTTGTGTGGTATTAGTAGCTTGATCCAGAATGGTTTGCTGCATTTTGTTCAATAGAACCAGCAGATTCGGACTTCAGGATAGGTTCGGCACGGTTGGCTATGTTTCTGTGAGCTACAGTATGGTGGGGATTCTGGACGTCACCTAGATTCTGGAAGCATTTTGCCCAACAGCAACCATTTTCAGTGTCCAGGGTCGCACAAGCGAAAATTCCAGAAGCGAACATTGTGCGGATCACATCCTAGAGATTGTCGAGACGAAAGGGTTAGCGAGTAGACTTCGCGAACTTCTCTGATTCACGGAATTTTGTGCCTCTTCGTTCTGGACAGCCTCGATACTATGGTTCACAATGCTGCATTTGCCCCATCCAGCTACACCACACAGTATTACTGTCAGAAAGAGAATATTCCCCAAACCACAACCATGCTCGCCACGCAACCTTATCCACCAGGCACATGCCTCGGCCACCACTTTTGAGCAACTTAGGGTTCCAGATTACGCTTTAATCAGCCGCGTTTAGCAGGTCCGCCAGGACACTCTGCCTCTGGACGAGGCAGGGACCTCGTACCCATTGCCGGATTCTTATTCGTCACTCCGGATCCTTCCGTGTTCTCGCGTCGATCCTGATCCGTGTCGCAACACGTCCCATTTTCCTCGTCAGACGAATTATCGCCCGGCATGGTTGTTCTAGTCGCCGCGCGAGCCACCCAGCAGGGCCTCTTCCAGGCGATCAGCTTCACTTCGTTTCTATCACATTCGTTCCTAAAACGAGGGCGACCATGCGCGCTTCTCTCCCGCCTCCATTCCGCCTCCCCAGCGCTCCCCTCCCCGTCGATCCTCCGCGTATCCCCTCTCACGCTCCCCGCCAGCGGACTCCGCTCCCCCTTAAATCCCGCGCCATCGCCGCAATTCGCGGATGCCGATTCGAAGAACCACCGCGGAGCCGCGTCCAAATCCACTCCGCTTACCTCCGCGCCGCTCTTTCTCCTCCCGAGCCAGCAGAAGGGGGTGCCTCGTGGGGTCGCGGCTCGAGCAGCCTCTAAAGCCTCTCGAATCGTCAAGGATGCGTCTAAGAAAAAAGGCGGGAAAATTGGTCCAGGGGGATCGAACCAGGAAGCGAAGCAGCAGCGAAGGGGGGGTAGCGGGCACGGGGCTTTCGGGGCTAACGAGTTTACCGGAAACGGGGGTCTGCTTGAATCTGAGCCGTCCGATTTGGGCGATCTGGGTTTATCGAAGGATGTGGACGCGGCGTGGCTTATTAGCGGGTCGCGAGACAATATCGAGGATGACGTGCCGGATTCCCCGTTTCTAGACGCAGTCGTTAAGGTGTATTGTACGCACACGCAGCCGAATTTCTCGTTGCCCTGGCAGAAGCGGCGGCAGTTTTCGTCGACGGGCAGCGGGTTTATGATTCCGGGCAGGCGAATTTTGACGAACGCGCATTGCGTGGAACACCACACGCAGGTGAAGCTTTGAGACGCCTCTGTTTTTTTCTTTTTTCTCTCTCTCTTGTTCTTTTTTTGTGTGGGATGTCTCGAATTCTGACGAACGCGCATTGTATCGCGTGCGCCACCACTCGCAGGTGAAGCTGAAGCGACGCGGCGACGACACCAAGTTTGTCGCACGCGTGCTGGCGATCGGCGTGGAGTGCGACATCGCGCTACTCGCTGTGGACGACGAGTCGTTCTGGCAGGGCCGCCAACCGCTCAGGTGAGGTGCTGTGGGGTGCTGTGGGGTGCCGACAGTTGCCCAGGTGGTTCCGCACAGGTACTGCGTGCTCTGGTGAGGTACTGAGAGGTGCAGTGAGGGGCTGATGGCAATCGGCGTGGAGTGCGACATCATGCTCCTTGCTGTGGACGACGACCGCCAACCCCTCAGGTACTTCCGCAGAGGTGGGGTGCTGTGAGGTGGTGCGAGGTGGTGCGAGGTGGTGCGAGGTGGTGCGAGGTGGTGCGAGGTGGTGCGAGGTTAAAGGCAGACAGTCACTCAGGCACTTGAGGTGCATAAGGTGTGTGTTGGGTTGGGTTCAAGCGTGCTGGCGATCAGCATGGGGTGCGGCATCACGCTCCTCTGGTGAGGTGCTGTGAGGTGAAAAGCCCCCATCTGGAGTTCCCAGTGACAGTGGTGGTGTACCCCTCTCCACTCTCCCACTCTCCCACTCTCCCAGTTTCCACCTTCTGCCCCTCTTCCTAATCTCACCTCACACACAGGTTCGGTGGTCTCGCTCACTTAGAGGACGCGGTGACAGTGGTGGGGCAGTGGGGTGCACAATCGGAGGCGACAGCATCTCAGTCACCTCTTCTTCCTCCTACCACATACCGCCTTTGTGTGTGTGCTCCCTCCCCCCTCCTCCTCCCTCACAGGTTCGGCGGTCTCCCTCACTTGGAGGATGCGGTGACAGTGGTGGGGTGCCCAGTGGGGGGAGGCAGCATCTCAGTCACATCTGGCTTCGTCTCTCGCATTGAAGTCACCGCATACGCTCATGGCGCTTGTTGTGTGTGTGCCCTTCCCCTCTCTTACCTCCGTCCACAGGTTCGGCGGTCTCCCTCATTTGGAGGACGCGGTGACAGTGGTGGGGTACCCAGTGGGGGGCGACAGCATCTCAGTCACCTCTGGAGTCGTCTCTCGCATTGAAGTAACCGCATACGCTCACGGCGCCTCCGAGCTACTAGGCGTGCAAATTGATGCCGCAATCAACCCGGGGAACAGCGGTGGCCCGGCTTTTAACGACCGCGGGGAGTGTGTGGGGATAGCGTTTCAGTCACTAAAGGATAGTGACACGGAGAATATCGGGTATATTATCCCGACGCCGGTCATCTCGCATTTCCTCGGCGATTACCGAAGAAACGGGCAGTACACGGGTTTCCCCGCGATCGGAATCCTCTGGCAGAGGCTGGAGAATCCTGCGCTTCGGGCAGCTCTGAAAATGTCGCCCGGGCAGAAGGGTGTTCTCGTGCGGAAAGTCGACCCGACGTCTCGAGCCCATGGGGTGCTACAGCAAGGGGATGTGATTATGTCATTTGATAATGTACCCATCGCCAGCGACGGCACTGTGCCTTTCCGAACCGGCGAGCGCATCTCCTACGGGTTTCTGGTCAGCCAAAAGTTTTCCGGCGAGGTTGCCCGGCTGGAAATTCTCCGCGACGGGCAGCTGATGAAGGTTCAGGTGCAGCTGAAGCCGCCGAAACGACTCATTCCGGTGCACACGGGGGGCAAATTGCCAACGTTTCTGATCGTGGCAGGGCTGGTTTTTACGCCTGCTGTGCAGCCGTTTTTGCAGTCAGAGTATGGGAGCGAGTTTGAGTTTGAGTCGCCGGTTTCGCTGCTTCAGAAGCTGCTGCATGGGCATGCGGAGCATGAGGACGAAGAGGTGGTGGTGTTGAGTCAGGTGAGAAGCGGTTTAGGCAGGTGAGAGGAGAGCAGGGAAGGTACAGAACGGTTGAGGCAGGTTGAATGTGGTAAGTGGCTCCAATTGATTTGCTGGTTTCGCTGTTGCAGAAGCTGCTGCATGGGCATGCGGAGCACATGTGTCCCCTGCCTTCTCCCCACTCCCTCACCCCCTCCAGGTGCTAGCCCATGAAGCCAACATAGGGTATGAGGATATCACCAACACGTGCCTCGTGTCTCTCAACGGCACGCGGGTGCGCAACGTGCGACAGCTGGCAGCGCTGGTGGACGCGTGCACATCAGACTGGGAGAGCCAGCCGTTCATGCAGTTTGAGTTGGAGCACCGGCAGCTGGTGGTGCTGGAAACGAAGAGCGTGCGGGCTGCCACGGCTGATGCCATGGCGGATCACAGCATTCCCTCGGACCGATCGGAGGATCTACGGTCCGCGATGCCGGTTGCGGCTGCGGCTGCAGCAGCAGCAGAAACGCCAGGAGCAGCAGCAGGGACGGCAGTAGAAACAGCAGCAGCAGCAGCAGAAACATTAGCAGCAGCAGCATTGGTGGTGGAAGTTGGCGGTGAATCTGGATCGTCGTCAAGTGGGGAGGACGAGAGTTCAGGGAAAGCCATTCGCATGAGGAGTGATGCTGATGTGAGGGTTGCTGCGGCAGTGCAGGTTGCAGCGAAGGGCAAAAAGCAGAAGCAGAGGAAGGGCAGAAAGTGAAAAGGCAGGAACAGATGACAAGGAAGGAGTTGAGAAAGGGCAGTGAAGGGCGGTTAAAGGCTGGAAGTAAAAGGGTAAGTGGGGAGCAAGTCTGGCTGGTGCTATGATTAGATGGGGAAATAAGCGGAGCAGTAGGTTACCAGTGTAGTACCTGTTGGCAGGTTTTTAGCCTTGGGTAGTGTTACACATGGATCGAGGCACTTGCATGGCAATGCTGTTGCTTCCAGTTTTGTTTATCCCACTGATGGCTCCACCAAGATGCATTTCGTGTCAATAAGACAGCTAGGATGATGTGCGCTAGCCACGCGTAGCACTGGCCGTGAGCGCCTGCGACTCAGTGATATGAATACGTATGCTGAAATATAGCTGGATACAATAACGATTGCCGATTTCGTAACACGCCTCGCAGCCACATTCCCTGGTAAGGGCCATGTTGCCACAAATTACTGATCTATCGACTGTGCGATTGACTCGCAGGACCTTGACGACGTAGGATGCGAAGCTACGTGTAGTTACCCTGCTGACGTGGGAGCTGGCATCCACACAGGCCCACGGGGAGCCATCATTCGTGACAAAGATTCTCATTCAAGATATGGTCGCCAGCGACAGCAAAATGGCAGGTCCAGCACCTTGCGCGTGTGCGAGAGTCGCTGATTTTCATCGCAAAGCAATCAATCTCATTGCGTTACGCATCGCGGCGCAATCTAGGAACCATAAGGTAACCAAGCTGGCACCTTGCGCGTACAATCAGCGAAAGCCTGGCGCCTGCCAAATCGACCGTCTCATTGCGGCGGATACGTTTCCATTCCATTCTCGTGCGACAAGTGACGTTCATATTGGAGGCCCCAATTTCATACCAGATACAGTCAGTACATGTCTGTGTGTGTCGCATTCCGTGAAAGATGTACAATACACATGATGCCTGTTTGAGCCACTCCCGGTTGCCTTGTAATGATGACTCATCATTTGTAACGTGTTTTCGCACAATTGTCGTCAATTCGCAGCTAGCTAAAAAGGATTCGCAGGTGCCTATATAAAAAAGCTGTAACAAAATCCGTTGACATTTGACTTTAGTCTCTTCCTTTTGACTTCGGTCTGTTCCTTACCATTGGTTCATAAACACGCGACGCGCTTGTAACGTGGGTGCAACAGGCTGGGGAAAAAACCTCGGGTGCAGCGTTTCCATCCGGTGCAGAGCAAATTCGCCTGCATGGGGTGGGCATCATGTGTAATGTTGTAAAGCTGATCCGAAGAGCTGTCCGAACGAGCAGCACGCGCCATCCAGCAAGAATACCACCCACCCTGAATCGCACAGCTATTCAAAACGATCGCCACGGAGACTGTAAATCCCTGCTCCCTGAGTCCCAGAAATTCGTCCCATCGAGCAGAGTTGAGTTTCGAGTCCACATTGCGATGGAGGAATGGAACAACTCGTCATAAATCCTTCCAGCATTTCTTATGTGATTAGCTCGAACGTCGCAATGCAGTCCTACATGAGGCATGAAGGCACGGAGCAGCACCAGCATCAGCAGCCGGAGACGCGAAATATCAGGCTTCACCGGCACGCGCGCCCGCAAGCCTTACAGGTGCAGCGGCGATGTGCGCTTGACGCGCTAACGGCCCCCCGCGAAAGCTCCCTCAGCATGATTCCACCCTCCCGCCCTGGACCGCAGGCGCGGAAACCGCACCTTTCCTTGAACGTCCCTTCCCCCTCGTCACTTCCGCGAAATATCTCCCCCTCCTGCCCGCCGCAAGCCCCCGCAACTTGTACCGCCGCGGCGTCTCACGGCATCTACTCCCCCGGCCCCACCTCTGCTCCCGCGGGTCCTCCGTACCTTCCGCCTTCCGCCTCGCTTCTGCGCCGCGCATCCGCGCCGACTCTTCCAGAGCCGCAGCAGACCATCACGGCGGTGCTTACGAGCGCTTGCGCCTCCCGAGCTTCTCACAGCTGCGGAATGCAAGGTGATGGGGCGACTCGTCCGCGGCAGGAGCAGCAGAGTGAGCAGCAGAAGGCGAAGGAACAGCGGAACGACCGCGTGAGACTCTGCGAGCAGCGGAAGGAGCACCGTGGGAGCGGAGAGACGCCTGCGCGTGACCCGCAGCCCCAGCAGGTGCTTCCTCTCACGACCGACGAACAATGGGAACGGATCTTGGCGACGCGACGAGAAACGCGGCGCAGTGCTACTACTGGAATTAGTATGGATAGTAACGAAGCCGGCCCTTTCAGAGTTAGGGAAACTGCTGCTGCAATTGCGGGGAAGAGAACCCCGACGGCGCGAGTGCAACTACAGCGCTCTGGCGGCAGCTGTGACGTCTGGCGACTCGTCTCGTCGATGGACGCGCGCGAATGGGACTCCCCGCCGACGGGAACTCGCTCCGCGCGGGCGGACCGTGACGGTGCGCGGATGGGGTGCGCTGCCGCTACCGGCACCGCCGCGGGGAAGCGGTCGGCGCGCCTGGCGAGGAGCGCCGGGAGCTGCGACATGGCGCGGGTGGTGCAGATGCTAGAGGACGAGATGGATCGCGAGGAGAGGGACCGCGAGGAGCGCGACGCGCAAAAGGTTTGTGCTTCCGCCACGGGCACCGCCGCGGGGAAGCGGTCGGAGCGCCGCCTTGCTGCTGGTGGGGCAACACTGCGGGGGAGCGGCGGGAGCTGCGATATGGCGCGGCTGGTGCAGATGCTGGAGGACGAGATGGATCGAGAGGAGCGCGAAGCGCGGCGGAATAGAAATATTACCACGAATGATAGCCACAATGTTAGTAACAGCCCTGGAACGCGCAGAACCGAGGGGCTGGATTTTGCTGGTGGGAGCTGCGCGCCGCAGTCACGCGGACCGCGGCCCTCCGGACCTTCTCGCTCCGCAAGCCCACTGCCGACTCTGCGCGGAAACGAATATTCAAATTCTGCTGGTGGAAGCTGCGCGCCACACTCGAGCGTAGCGCGGTCTCGCTGCACAAGTCCACTACCGACTCTGCGCGGAAACGAAGGTTCGGATTCTGCTGAGCGCTGCGCGCCGCAGTCAGGCGTAACGCGGACCTCCGGACCTTCTCGCTGCGTAAGCCCACTCCCGACTTGCAATTCACGGAATTCGCGCAGTCCGACCGACGCGTGCACGAGGCGTGGGCCCCAGGGCTCTCCGCAGGTCTCTCCACACAGCTTTGTGGTTCCGCCCAAGGCTACCGCGACTGAACATGACCGCAAGTTGACCGCGTCTGCTACTGCTACTGAAAGCAGCCGAGCTATTCACTTTGCTAGGAGTCACGACTGGGATTCGGACTCGCCGAACCGCGGAAGAAGTAACGGCGCTGGCGGCGGCGGCGCAGGCAGCGGCAGGACCGTGCTTCGTCGCAGTGGCGCTAGCCAAGATGTCGCACCGTTGATCCGCGATCACGTCGCAGAGGACAGGACGCCGCCGCTTGCGTCGCACGCGAGTTCCAAACATTTAAAATCCGTCGCTCATCGCGTACCTCTGTCGTCATCGCCGTCGTCTAAAGGAGCACAAGCTTTACCCGTCAAACGCAGCTTGGCGGGTCGGTCGAGCAGCCTGAGCCACAGCGGCGGAAGCTGCGATGTGGCGGAGCTTTTGCGCCACTTGCGGAGCCAACAGGAGGAAGAGTCGGAAGCGGAGGGGGTCGCGCATCTCCGGCGCACTATTTCCCGATCTGTCCGCTTCCCCACCAGCATCAGCGAGTCGTCGCGGTCGCGGGCAGTGCAGCTGGTTGCGCGCGAAGGGGGAACAAGCGACCCGGAAGATGGGAACCGGCGAATCGTCGCTGGCATCAGCGAATCGTCGCGGACAGTGCAGCTGGTTGCGCACGAAGGGGGGAAAGGCGACCTGGAAAAGGGTGGGCAGAGAAGTGGCGGGCGCACTCACTGGCGGTCAAAATCCGGAGATGGTTCTGATAGTTCCCCCTTTGCCCGGGGGGAACGAGAGGCGCGCTCGGAGGCGCAAGGTGAGGCGGACAAACCAGTTTTTCCGTGCACACGTGGCAGAAGCAGAGTGGCGGTTGAAGGGAATTTGGCGAATCTCAGGCGCAGCGGCGGAAGTTGTGACATGTCGCTGCCTTCGTCTACCATCACTCGCCGAGGCGGCGGGGGAGGCGCTGCGGAGAAACACACCAATCAGGACTCGTCCTCGCTTGTGCGAGCTTCGACTACTGCAGCTGCTGGCTCTGCATCTACAGTGCACAACTCAACCATTTCACCGCTTCATCAATCTAACGTTGCTGTCCAAAAGCATACTAGTCAGGAGCACCACCACCAACGCTCCATCTCCTTGTCAGCAGCAGTTTCTGGCTTTGCTCCAAACGAAATCAACAAGGCTACACTCGGTGACGGTATGAATCGCTCTCTAGTAAGGACTGCTGACTGCAACAAGTCATTCACTAATAGGTCTCATCGCAGAATGATATCATGGCCATCCCCAACTCCAAGCCCATTAGAGAGTTCATCACACACCGGCGTCATGTATTCTCAGTCATCGCCTTATCCAGATATGGATTTCCCTTCCTCCCACATGCCCACCACGGGCGATGCTCCAAGGGCTGGAATCACCCACATCACACCTTCCCTAGTCATCCCTTCCTTGGCTGCTGCTGCTTCTGCTGCTGCTGAAGCCAGCAGGACAACCACTGATTTCACCTTGCCGCAACCACAGGCTGTGTCACGAGTGGCTGGTTCGCATTTCAGTGACCTTGCAGAAGACTCACACTCAGGTGTTTCAGGAAGAAACTCTGACTCGGGCGAGCAGGCAGAAGACTCGGACGATGAGTTTGCAAAGTTGTACTGGAAAGCAATGAAACACAGGACAGCAGCTGATGCAGCAGTTTCCGCAGCCATGCAACAGTTGGGAATGGAAGGGAGTGGCATTGTGGCACCGGCACAGAAGCACCCGCGCCAGCTTTTCAAGTCGACTCCGAAATCTCTTTTGAGTCGACTAAAAAACACAGCCATGCAGCAACTGGGGCTGGAAGGGAGTGGGCTGAGAGCACAGAATCACGAGCGCCAGCACCAGCAACAGCACCAGCACGAGCACGAAAATAGCACTCAACAGCAGCGGCAGCAGCAGCAGCAGAAGCAGCAGCACCGCAGGGGCAGTGTCAGCATTTTACGATCACACAGCCACTGCGAGACTATTGACAGAAGCAGCAACCGCAGCAGCAGTGGCAGCGGCAGCAATTCCAATCCATGTGCACCCGTATCACCCAGAGATGAAAGCAATAGCCTCGACACGAGCAGCATCAGTCTCGACACGAGCAGCATCAGTCTCGACTCGAGCACGTGCACTATCACCCGCCAGGCACATGCCGGCACACATAAGAAAAGCCCTCGTCGCCGTAGCTTCACCCTCGGTGATGGCAGCAGTGTGAGTAAATTCGCCGCTGGCAACGTCATCGGCAGCACGAGCATTTCAGGTTCTGCCAGCAGCAACGCTGGAAAATCGGATGCAGCTCTGGATAAGAGCAGGAGGAGGAGCGTCCTGAGTTCGGATTTCACTCCTGGTGGTGGCGTTAAGACTGGTTCCGGGTCTCAGGGGAGTGACTGCAAGGTGCAGAGTCGCAGGAGGCGCAGTGGGAGCAGTGCCAGTCAGGCAGAGTTCTGGGAAGGAGCGAGCGACCACTCTCGCAGCATTGGTAGCTGCATCAGAAGGAGTAGCTTCAGCAGCAGCAGCAGTAAGCACGTGACTCTGCTACCCCCTTCCTTGTCGAACCCTTGGGCTTCTCAGGCCAGGGAGCTGGCCGCTAGGGGCGATCTGGTTGGAGATCAGAGCATAGGGCGAGGAGGTTCGGCCAGGCTTGTGTCTTTGAAAGAATGTCAGTAACTGAAGTGGTAACAGCAGAAGAGACAGGAACACCAGCACGAGCTGCAGCATCTACTGCTGCAGAGAGTGGCAGGGAAACAGCAGCAGGAAACCTGCATCTCAGTGTGCTGCTCCCCTTGCCATTTTCGTGGCCTAGTTTGTTCGTACAGTGAGGCAGTTGCATCACTAACATTGAACTCCATTTTTCGTGATGGTACCGTATGGCCCCGGATATAGGCGCCGTCCGATTAAAGGCGCCGGTGCCTCTATCTGGAGCATGGCGCTTATGGCCGTTCCTCGATTATAGGCGCACCCCTTTTGTACCCGTACTTATTATAGGCGCATACCTTCAACATTTTTCCTTATATTTTTAACTACAACAATTACCGCAACATCTTCATGCACTTTCCATTAGAAGTTTAGCACTTGGCGTACAACATTCTACTTCTAACTCATTTATAACCCGGAGTCAGCATGGTAATTCATCAAGTTATGAGAGTTTGAAATAGTATTGGCGAAACCTTGAAAACAAGAATTTCGGCAAAGTCAGTGTAGCGAGAAACATATCGATTGACGAGGGGGAAAGGAGTCTCGCCAAACGTGAAGCGATGGTGAACGACACTGTGCAGCTTTGACGGATTTGCAAGCACTGTGGAGCGACTAGGAGTGTCGCAAGCAGGCCCTCAGATGTCAGCGTAAAACACGCTGATTACGCTGATTTTGTAGCTCTGAATTTCGTTTTCCCTGGAAAATCAGTAAATGCTTCCATTTTGGGCTGAAATTTCAGTAAATGTGAGTTTGCCACACTGACGGTTTTGTGTGTTTCTGAACGAGTTACACTGAGGAATCAGTATACTTCAGTGCGTCACCCTGAAACGGATTTGACCGGCCGGGGGAAAGGGGGGGGGGGGGGGGGGGGGGGGGGGGGGGGGCGACGCGTGTACAGGCTGTTCCTTCGCGTGATTCACGAAACCCCACACACACTTGGAATCTTCTCACATGCGCTGTATTTACAGCTAGTGCGCGCCGAACCGTTTTGCCGCGCTGGAAGCCAGAATACCAGAGAACGGCTAACCTAGTTCACAACTGCTCAATGAGAACACAGACAACACACCACTGGTGGCAGGGTCCACGCCAACACGCCAGGGATGGCAGAGTGGAGTGGGGGTGTTGTCATCTTGCCTGGGAAGACGGAAACCCTGGCCTGGACCAAGTTCCCTCGTCATCGCAGCTCGGGAGAGGGGGTACCCCCATCTGCTCCCTCATTCTGTTCCTGCACTCCTCGTGAACCCCTGCAGGAAGTGATGTTCGAGCTGAAGCAGGAGTAGCTTCTCCCTCAAGCTCGGCATGCTCTACAGCGCTGAGCAGCCATGGCGGTTTCGACGCCCGCAGGTGACGGCCCTCCGCCCGTCGCAGGCACGAGGCCAGCCGCTATTACTGGCTTAGACTTTTTACGACGCGTTCACGCTGCTCCCGCGTTAGTCCCGCCGTCAGCTCAAGCCGTGCCGTTCCCTTCCACTGGCCCCGAGGCACCTACCATCTGGACGCAGGGCGAGTGTTCGACGCATGTAGGCGCTGCCGCTTCACCTCCTGTCGCTGCTGCATCAACTCGTGTCGCTGCCGCATCAACGCCTGTCGCTGCCGCATCAACGCCTGTCGCTGCCGCATCAACTCCTGACGCTGTCGGATCTACACCTGCCGCTCCCGAACCCACACGGAACCGTCAACCTGTCGCTGCCGAAACTACTCGGCAAGGTCCTCGTCTTAAAAGGGGTATTAAAGTGAGGTACCACCAGACCAAGATCGGGTGGGGTTCCAGTTAAGCTACACCAACGTCCGGTGTGGGTAACTCTTCCCCGAAGGCCCGTCAGCGTAAAATGAAGGGGAAAGCGGTTGAGGTGTCTTCCGATACAGAACTGCCCGACATTGCCGAGGAGAAATACCAAGAGGCTTTAGCTATGTTTAACAAACAATGGTCTGACGACTACCCGTGGCTTGTACTGCTGCAGAATAAAGCAGGGTTCCTGTCAATCAAGTGCAAGGTCTGCATTGCGCACGCCGGTACGGGGACAAACTTCGGCGCCAAAGGAGAAGGGGCGACCGATGTTCAGACTCAGGCGATGCGGAAGCATCAGCGCACAAGGAAGCACCGCCGCGCTGTGCGCAGACAGAAGACAGCCCGAATGTGAAAGACGTGGAGAAGGAGCGCCTGCTCGCGCTGTTTCAGACGGCGCTCTTCATCGCTAAGTCCGACGCCCCGATCGAGATGTACGTGGACCTCAAAGCAAATGCCCGTATTGACGACAACCCGAATGTGAAAGACGTGGAGAAGGAGCGCCTGCTCGCGCTGTTTCAGACGGCGCTCTTCATCGCTAAGTCCGACGCCCCGATCGAGATGTACGTGGACCTCGTCCAACACCTGGCGCAGCGTGGCACCCCGGGCTTCCCAAAGAATAGTTATGGTGCGTACTATACGACGTAAGTGACACTGCTCTTGTTCAACTGGCAGCGGGTTGTGATGTACTTGCAGCTATCTCTGACCCCACCCGTTGATGCCCGTGCAGGTACGGACTCGAGGAGATAACCGCCGCAATAGCGACATACCTTCGTGCGCGCCAGAGAGAATTCATCAACTCGAGTCCATTCATTGGTCTGACCTGCGACGAGAGTACGGACCGCGTCAAAGGCAAGCACATGATTGTGTTTGCAACCTTTCTACGTGAGCACGCCGTCACCACAGAGTTCCTAACTAACCTCTCCATCGAGAAGTGCGATGCAGCTTCTCTTTTTTCTAAGCTCACGGAATTCCTTGACAGTATCAACCTCCCGCTGGAGAAGGTTGCGGGTATCAGCACCGATGGGGCACCTGTGATGATAGGCAACGACACGGGCCTCGTTGGGCGCCTTCGCCTGGAGATCCCGCACGTGGTGGCTTGTCACTGCATCGCACACAGGTAAGCTGATGCTGTGGTGGTGTTGTAGCAGTGTGAAATGTGCAACGTGGCAGTGCAAATTCTAACACCCCCACCTGTGCTTTCCTACCCGTGGCACGGAGGCGCTTGCTGCAAAGGAGGCGGCTAAGGCACTGCCCAAGCTTGGCATCATTGACGCGGTCATCCGCGCATTGGCGGAAGATCTAGGCAGATCCAGCAACTACAACCGCAAGTTCAAGGAGCTGCAGGAGGTGTTCACGCACACCAACCTCGAGGTCCGCTGGTTGAGTCGGGGCGATGCTATCGCCCGATTCGTCCGCGTTTTCCCTGCGGTCATCGTCATGCTCGAGGAGACGGACAAGACGATGTACCAGTTGGTGACGTCGTTCAAGTTTCATTTTTTTCTGTTCTTCTTGGCAGATATGCACACGGCACTCAACGCGCTCAACTTGCTATTCCAGAAGCGTCAGGTGAGGTGTTGATTTACGTAGTGCTTTTCTCATCTTCTAAACCCAGTTACTTATCTTTTGTTTCGGTGTACCTACCAACAGGTTGACCTCACTGCAGTGCACTCCCAGGTGAGGCGGACCATCATTTACATGGAGCAGCGGTACCTGCACTGTGGCCAGCAGTTTGGCGGTGGGACCAGCGAGCTGCTGTCTGCATTCCTCGCGCGGCACGCCTCCCTGGACTGCCGTGAAGTGACTGTGGAGGGGGTGGACAAGGATGGTGAGGCCCGGGTACACAAGTTCGACCTGCACGAGGAGGCCGTGAAGGGATACACCACCAGCAGTAGGGACATGCAAGGCTGCTACACCTGCTGCCACTCCTTCGCTCGCGAGCTGGTGTACAACCTCGAGCTGCGCTTGGGAGACCTGACGCGCTTGAACGGGGCGAAGCTCTTCATGCCCCGCTCGTGGCCGAGGGGCGCCGAGGCTAGAGACGTCGAGTGCAAGGAGCACCTGCACGGCCTCGTCCATCTGTTTCAGGCCAAGAACCGGGACACGATCTTGCCAGGTGAGCTAGAGACGGAACCCCTATGCTCTGCATGTATGCGTAGCCGTTTCCGTGGTTGCGTTATTGCCATGTTGAGAGCTTGACTTTCTACCCGGTTGTGCTCTCCTGTTTGGCAGGTGTCCAGAAGCGTGCAGCTCGAGCGGAGCTGCGCACGTTCCTGCCGGTGCTCTCCACTGCGCCCAAGGAAGAGCAGCCCTTTCATGCAGGCTTGAAGGCCATTTTGCAGACCAGCGACTGGCAAACCAGCTACCCCAACCTAGTCCGTCTGTGGGCTGCCGTCGCTGTACTGCCGCTCAGCACAGTCGAGTGCGAGCGCGGGTTTTCCCGCCATAATGTGATAAAGTCGTGGCGCCGGACGAGTCTCTGCAACGCCAAGCTGGAAGATTTGATGGCGATGTCGCTGCTCGACTACGACATGGACTGGGACAAGGTGGTGGACATCTGGCGGAGTACCAGGAACAGGCGCCCCAGCAAGCGCAAGGAGCAAGCTGCGCCAGAGAAGGAGCGGGCCAAGGCCAAGTTTGTTAAGGGGAGTGGCCGCCGGCTGGTGCAGGTGGAGGAGGAGCTAGATGAGGGCATGAGTGGTTCTGCAGGCGATGACAGTGAGAGTGATGATGATGGCAGCAGTAGCAGTAGCGTTTCTTCTTCAGATGGTGACATGAGCTAGTTCTCTAGTAGTACTAGTTAGGTAGGTTAGGTTAGGTATATTTATTTTGGACTTTTTTACACTGAAGGATCAGTACAGTGGAAAATTTTACCCTGACAGGATCAGTATATTGAAAACCACCAACGCTGATTTGGACACCTGGTTGGCAGGGGCACGCTGATCCATCAGCATACCCTCAAACCAATCTGAGGGCCTGGTCGCAAGGATTGTTCTTCGGCCAATCATGTTCAAATAGTGGAGAGGTCCACGCACAATGCGACTACTAGCAAAAACGAAAACAGGAAGCACCAACACGAGTGCGGAGAAAGAACACCACGATCAATCAAGCTAAGTACTTCGTGTGAAATAACCGCAGGAGCTAACAACAAGGAAACGTGCGAACGAAGGTGACATGCCAAAAAACGTACATGCTGAGTCGCAGGAAGGAGCGTTGAGAAGAGCGCGATATGGCCTCTGGCACATCGATTGCCTCTGGCAGCACGTAGGTGGACGGTTTCGGGGCATTGCGAACGTATATTGGGCTCGAAAGTGCCTATTACTTAGGGCAATGCCACGCTGGGGGCGTCCACAATACGCATACCCTCAGGGTTACGCTATTCTACTCTGTCAGCCACCGGGCGCCCACGGGCAGGTAGCAGCGCGCGAAATACAGAGACGACCATCCCCCTCACCGGTTTACGCGCAGCTCGCGCCACTGGTCGTCTAGCAACGCGTCAACTCACAAACGTCCAGCGCGCGCACTATTCTATTCGAATAGCAGCGTGGACAGGGCGCTAGAACGAGGCACCACCACGCCAGGACAGGTACACGTGCTCCGCGCCCCTGCACTCTGCGCTCTGCCCCCTCCGCCCCCTGCGTTCTGCCCCTTGCGCTCTGCTCTATGAGCCCTGCGCTCTGCGCCCTATTCTCTGAGCCCTATGCACTGCGCCCTATGCTCGGCGCCCTATGCACTGCGCCCCATGCTCTGCGCCCTATGCTCTGCGCCCAATGCTCTGCGCCCTATGCTCTACGCCCCATGCTCTGCGCCCCATGCTCTGCGCCCCATGCTCTGCGCCCCATGCTCTGCGCCCTATGCTCTGCGCCCCATGCTCTGCGCCCTATGCTCTACGCCCCATGCTCTGCGCCCTATGCTTTGCGCCCCATGCTCTGCGCCCTATGCTCTGTTCCCCATGCTCTGCGCCCTATGCTCTGCGCCCCATGCTCTGCGCCCTATGCTCTACGCCCATGGCCCACTCTTTCTCCCCCTCATCCCTGCTTCACCGCATTTCCCTCCCTGCTTCACCTCATTTCCCTCACTGCTTCACCTCATTTCCCTCCCTACTTCACCTCATTTCCCTCACTGCTTCACCTCATTTCCCTCCCTGCTTCACCTCATTTCCCTCACTGCTTCACCTCATTTCCCTCCCTGCTTCACCTCATTTCCCTCCCTCCTTCACCTGATTTCCCTCACTACTTCACCTCATTTCCCTCCTTGCTTCACCTCATTTCCCTCACTGCTTCACCTCATTTCCCTCACTGCTTCACATCATTTCCCTCAATGATTCACCTCATTTCTCTGCTATCTATGTTTGTACCCTCCTGCTTCCCTTATTTCCCCCCCAGCTTCCCCTCATTTCCCTCCCCCCACCCCCCCCGCTTCCCCTCATTTTCCCCACTGCTGGCCCCTCATTTCCCTCCCTTGCTTTCCCTAGTTTCCCCCCCTGCTTCCCCTCGTTTCCCCCCTTGCTTTCCCTTGTTTCTCCCCCTGCTTCCCCTCGTTTCCCCCCTTGCTGTTGTTGAGATAGTAGTACAAGTGGTAGTTAGGTTTAGGTAGGGCCTAGGCTTAGTAGCCTAGGCCAAGGGGAGTCGAGAAAGTTGTGGCAAGGGAGGAAGTCGAGAATGGGAATGGTGTTCACTATAGCACTAGGGTACATATAGCAAACAGAGCATGGAAAGAAGGTGCACCACCAACAGTTTATAACAACTACACTCAACTACAGCTACATGCAGTTACATATATATTCTAACACTCCCCCATAACTGCCTGCAGCAGGAGTTTGTGCAGAACACAATCCTGCAGGGGTACACCAGCAACAGCAACAGCAGGCACGGTAACAGAGCAGGTACAGCAGCAAAGGGACATGCGACAGCAAGACATTCCTGCCACCCCCTTACTCTCTTCCACCCCCGACCACAGGAGGGGCAGCAGGGAGAGAGAGGAGGCGGGCTGGCTCTGGCTAGTCACCCCCTCCATCCCCTCACCCTCCCCCTCCCCCTCCCCCCCACACTGTTGCAGGAGCAGCAGAGGGGGGAAGAGAGGAGAGGTGGAGGGACAGCTGCTGGTTGGTCTCACACCCGCCACCCCAGTGCCACTCCCCCGGCTCCCCCACACCCTCACAGCTGTCCCTCATTTCCCCCCCTACTTCCCCTCGTTTCCCCCTCTTCTTCACCTCGTTTCATCTTCCTATCTCACACTTTCCCTCTCCCCCTCTTCCTATCTCCCCTCTTCCCTATCCTCCCTTTTTTTACGGTACTTATGTCTTTCCCTCTCAGCCCTGCTTTCCTCTCCCCCCTCTTCCCTATCTCCCCTGTTTGACTTTAGTCTTGTTCCCCCTCCCCATCCCTCGTATTCCCTCCCTCTCCCTGGGTAGTGAAGTGACACCAATGAAGATTTTCTGGCACTGCAAC
Organism: Closterium sp. NIES-65; assembly: GCA_948144175.1. Taxonomy (NCBI): domain Eukaryota; kingdom Viridiplantae; phylum Streptophyta; class Zygnematophyceae; order Desmidiales; family Closteriaceae; genus Closterium; species Closterium sp. NIES-65. The sequence goes on along the minus strand of CANXME010002306.1, from coordinate 239,754 downwards.
TCGCCGAAGCCCATCATCCCATCCCTCATGTTTTTTTTCAAGTCCTTGAGAAGGGTACAATCAAAAGTAGAATCATGCCTCTATCCACCCTTCTGACACTCTTGCCCATGCATCTTGGAAGAATATATTGCACTGCAGAAACATATTGCGCTTTTGAAATGGATATCTCCAACAGTAATACAGTATCATGCTTGCATACAACACACAAGAAACAGGTGGTGGTATGGCGTAAAGCATGGACTAGCTCTAGCTGCGCCTCAGCTTGCTCCTCTGCTTCACCACTGAAAATTTGGAGAGTGGAGTAGGCAGAAAGAATCGTGTGATGGAACATGGGGGAAGTGGTGTGAGGTGCCAAGGGAACAACTGCAGGGGAACACAAGCAAGCGCACATGATGAAAGCATGTACCGGTATGGGGAGACAGTGATGGGTGCACATGCATGGTAATTAGAGGGCGGAAGATGAGGGGGAAGGTGAGGGCATGACATGAAAGGGAAGGTTTGAGAAGGGATGGAGAAGGGAAGGGCAGGGCAGGGAGGGAAAGGCAGGGATGGGGAGGGCAAGTGGGAACATGGGTGGGTGTGAGGGGAAGGAGGGCTGAGGGTGGTGGGGAGGAGAGTGCAAGTGCGAGAGGACGGAGAGAGAGAGTGCGAGAGGACTGAGAGGTGTGAGTGCGGGAGGAAGGAGAATGAGAGTGATGGGAGGCAGCAGGGGGGGAAGGAGGGAAGGGGATGGGGGGAAGCAGGGAAGGGGATGAGGGGAAGAAGGGAAGGGGATGGGGGGAAGCACGGGACGGGATGGGGGGAAGCAGGGGAGGGGATGGGGTGAAGCAGGGAAAGGGAAGGGGGGAAGCAGGGAAGGGGATGGGGGGAAGCAGGGAAGGGGATGGGGGGAAGAAGGGAAGGGGATGGGGGGAAGCAGGGAAGGGGATGGGGTGAAGCAGGGAAGGGGATGGGGGGAAGCAGGGGAGGGGATGGGGGGAAGAAGGGAAGGGGATGGGGGGAAACAGGGAGGGGGATGGGGGGAAGCAGGGGAGGGGATGGGGGGAAGCAGGGAAGGGGATGGGGTGAAGCAGGGAAGGGGATGGGGGGAAGCAGGGATGGGGATGGGGGGAAGCAGGGAAGGGGATGGGGGGAAGCAGGGAAGGGGATGGGGGGAAGCAGGGAAGGGGATGGGAGGAAGCAGGGGAGGGGATGGGAGGAAGCAGGGAAGGGGATGGGAGGAAGCAGGGGAGGGGATGGGGGGAAGAAGGGAAGGGGATGGGGGGAAACAGGGAAGGGGATGGGAGGAAGAAGGGGAGGGGATGGGGGGAAGAAGGGAAGGGGATAGGGGGAAACAGGGAGGGGGATGGGGGGAGGCAGGGGAGGGGATGGGGGGAAGCAGGGAAGGGGATGGGGGGAAACAGGGAGGGGGATGGGGGGAAGCAGGGGAGGGGATGGGGGGAAGAAGGGAAGGGGATAGGGGGAAACAGGGGAAGGGGATGGGGGGAAGCAGGGAAGGGGATGGAGGGGAGCAGGGAAGGGGATGGGGGGAAGAAGGGAAGGGGATGGGGGGAAACAGGGAGGGGGATGGGGGGAAGCAGGGGAGGGGATGGGGGGAAGCAGGGAAGGGGATGGGAGGAAGAAGGGGAGGGGATGGGGGGAAGCAGGGAAGGGGATGGGAGGAAGAAGGGGAGGGGATGGGGGGAAGAAGGGAAGGGGATAGGGGGAATCAGGGAGGGGGATGGGGGGAAGCAGGGGAGGGGATGGGGGGAAGCAGGGAAGGGGATGGGGGGAAACAGGGAGGGGGATGGGGGGAAGCAGGGGAGGGGATGGGGGGAAGAAGGGAAGGGGATAGGGGGAAACAGGGGAAGGGGATGGGGGGAAGCAGGGAAGGGGATGGGGGGAAGCAGGGAAGGGGATGGGAGGAAGAAGGGGAGGGGATGGGGGGAAGCAGGGAAAGGGATGGGGGGAAGCAGGGAAGGGGATGGGGTGAAGCAGGGAAGGGGATGGGAGGAAGCAGGGAAGGGGATGGGGTGAAGCAGGGAAAGGGAAGGGGGGAAGCAGGGGAGGGGATGGGGGGAAGCAGGAAAGGGGATGGGGGGAAGCAAGGCAGGGGATGGGGGAAAGCAGGGAAGGGGATGGAGGGAAGCAGGGAAGGGGATGGGGGAAAGCAGGGGAGGGGATGGGGGGAAGCAGGGAAGGGGATGGGGGGAAGCAGGGAAGGGGATGGGGGGAAGCAGGGAAGGGGATGGGGTGAAGCAGGGAAGGGGATGGGAGGAAGCAGGGAGGGGGATGGGGGGAAGCAGGGCAGGGGATGGGGGAAAGCAGGGAAGGGGATGGAGGGAAGCAGGGAAGGGGATGGGGGAAAGCAGGGGAGGGGATGGGGGGAAGCAGGGAAGGGGATGGGGGGAAGCAGGGCAGGGGATATGGGGTAAGAGGGGATAGGATGGGGGGAAGCACGGCAAGGGATACGGGGAAACAGGGAAGAGGATGGGGGGAACGGGGGCAGATGCCAGGGAGAGAGCTGGGGGGAGGATGGTGGGAAGCAGAGAGGGAATCAAAACGCTATTCGATTGTGGTGGCGGAAGCGACCACCTCTGTTTCTCCCCATCTGTTCCTCCCCATCTGTTCCTCCCCATCTGTCCCACCCCTTCGGAAGGAATGAGGGAGAAAGGATGGGCTGGAGATGGTGAGATGGGGAGAGGGGAAGAGCGGATGGAAACGCGGATGACGAGGGGAAGCGCGAGTGACTGGGAGGCAAGCCCGACGACGGGACGCGCGGGCGACGAGGGGAGGCGAGGGCGGCGAGGGTCGGCACAGGTGATGAGGGGAAGCGCGAGCGACGAGAGGGAATGTCGGAGACCTAGGGAGGTGAGGGCGGCGAGGATCGGTGTGGGTCGACGAGGGTGATGAGGCGAGCGCGGGTGACGATCTGAAGCGCGGTATGTTTACTACTAGCAATTGCGACGAGGGGATGTGTGGTTAACGTGGGAGAGCGTGGGCAACTACGGGAACATATGCGACCAGAGGGTCGGGGAGGGTAATGAGGGAAAGCGCGGGCGACGAGGAAAGCGGTCTGACGTGGGCAAGAGCGGCCGACGAGGAGGAACATGTGCGACTAACGGCTGAGTGCGTTACGCGAACCAGTACGGCATTCGCGTGAGCGACCCGTGCCTAAAATGGTACGATCGTGACACGAGGCTGAATGGCAGCAAGTGTGACAAGATCTTGCGTCTGCGACACGAGCTTGAATGCAAGACTCGAGTAACGCGAATCGCGTTTACTAACGTAAGTGCCGTGGGTGTACGGGTTGTAACACGAGACCGGTGACGTGAGGGAGAGATTAGAGCGTACACTGACTAAGATGGTTGAGGTGGACTTATATTTCCTTCCACACTAAAAAAAAACACCTATCAACGACTCGCTTTTGCCAACTAGCGTTAGTTTCTGCCTTGGAGCCTCCTAGCCTAGGAGTACTACTTGGTAAGCAAGTTATGAGAGTGGTGAATAGTACAAATGGTTTGCGATCATCGCGTCAGTTCTGGTTTTGGGCACTCGGGTTTCGTTGTCGCAGGACGATTGCCTGGGGTCGCGAGAATTTTCTCAAAACAAGTAGGGTAACCCTATTATTGGCGACTTCAAGTTCAAGAATCTTGAACTTGAAAATTACCATGCTGTACTCGGGCTTTAAAAGGCGTTTACTAAGGCCTATCCACCAAGGAAGCATCTACTCCTCGTTAGACTCGGGCTCCTGGCAGTTGTTGCCAAAGAAGCCATCGGCGATGATGCCGTCGTCGACATCGACTTCCGCGGTCAGCTGCGTCCGCGTGTGCGCCATGACGAGGCTGTCCTCGCTGCCGTCAAGGGCGTTGCTGATGCCACATGTGAGGAAGGCGCGCCTGATGAGGTCGGCGAGCACTGCCTTCCAGGCCCGCGAGATCCACCTCAGAACCACGGCTTCTTGAGATTGCCTGCAAAATCACAAAGAAACGACGGTGATTAGGGCAACCAAGGGGGGTTTATAGCAACGTGCATGCCGTACCTAGAAACCACGGTCTCACCGTACCTGCTGCAGTCAGCTGTACCTGCCCCTCCGCTTCGAACCACTTCTGGTACTGCTGACGGAAGGAGGCCTTGAAACTCTTGTTGACGGAGACATCAAGGGGTTGAAGCTCACCTGTACGCCCCAACGGGATGATCGCCGGCACGCAGTTCATCTCGCGAAACTTCTCCTTGACACCCTTAGTGAGGTGCCCGCGGTAGGAATCCAGAGCCACCATGGAGCTCCTGGAGTGCCGACCGAAAGACGGCTTCAAGAACGGCTTGACACATTCTTCGAGCCAGCGGATAACGCCCGCGGCGTCCATCCACCCGTTCTCGTGGCACGCCACGACCACGTCTGCACAATCAGGTATTGAAACAAAAAATTAGTGAAAAAAAAAACATTAAACATGTGCGACGCACGTCCAAGAACCTCACTTACCAGGCGGAAAGTCGCCCTTCGGCAGCGTCTTCCTCTTGAAAAAAACCCACGGCTTAAGCTTGGCGTCGTCCGCTGTGCATGCCAGCATCACGGTCACACGCTCCTTCTGGTACCCAGCACTCCTGATGGGCACCGAGCGAAGGCCAGCTTGCTCAACGGTCGTGGTGGCGGGCATCTCCTGCCACAGAGGCGTCTTGTCGGCGTTGATGATCCACGTGGTCTCGATGCCGCGCTCGCGTCGCTTGTCTCGGATGAACAGCCAAAAGTTCCTGCACTACTCCACGACATTTGCGATACGGTGGGAGACAGGGCGATACACTCGGGTGCAATGAGTACATCACATGGGTTAATTACACAGGACTATGAAATCGAGGGCTTACGAGCGGCGGTTTTCTGTGCAACCCTTGTCTTCATGCGGACGCTTAGATTCCAGCGCTTCCGAAACCGTTCCGACCACCTTTGACTGCCCTTCCACTTCTCTTGAGGGTAGAGCTCCTTCATAAACTCCTTGGACCACTCCTGCAGGCCGCCGATTGACACGGCAGTTCCTTTGGGGCGCCACTCGAGGAGACGCTCGTACACCTTCATCTCCATCGGTCGGTACCACGACGATCTCCCGCGACCGTGCATCCGCTTCCGCGCGGAGTGAGCTTCCTTCAGGAAATCCGCAGAGCGCTTCCAGTTGGTGAGGCACTTGCGGATTATGCCGCTCTCGCGGGCCAAAGCACGCACCGAAACCGCGACCTGCAGCAGCGCGACGTACTTTAGTTTCTCGGCGGCGGTATAGGCCTGACGCTTGTGATCGTTGAGCTTATGCCTGGGAGAGGGGGGGCGGGCATCACGGTTCCGTGTAGAAAGGTGGGGTCACTGGCGATTAGTAGGAGGGTAGGTAGGTATCGGCAACTTCTCAGGGAGCCCGTCGCGTCACCAATACTCAACACCGTCGTCCTCGTCGGCGCCCGGCGCACCCTCGGGTAACACATCCTCAGTGGTGCCGGCCTCGGTGCCAGCCTCCGTGCCACCCTCGGCGCCATCGCCTCCCTCCTCGCGACAGTCCTCCTCAGCGTCGGGGAGCTCGTCATCGCTGCCAGGTGCGTTGCTCCGGGACAGGGTTTGTGCGGTGGGAAATCGAGTCGCGGCTGTTTTTCGGCGGAATTTCATGCACGATCCCATGCGCACATCACATGGCCTTGTTCTCCATATTGAGGGCTTCAATTTCGTACCCTTAAAAACAGAATTCATTTTTGACATCGTATAAGCACCGGCGCTTATGGCCGTTACTCGATTACAAGCGCCACCCCTAAAAAAACTGATTTTATTATAAGCGCATATGCGCTTATATCCGGGGCTAGACGGATTAGTGTGGCAATTTCGTTTGTCATTATAATTATAATTATTTACCCCTGCACCGAAGTCTATTTCCAGGTGTACCACCTCACTTGCCAAGCAAGTGATTCAATCTTTGGAAGGTCTGGAATCAAGAAAATGGTATTGGTACCGTAACAACTCAGGTACCGTACCGTATTTACCTGGCTGTAACATTCTTTGCATTCTCGGTATCATATAGCATGCCTCGGCATTCCCTATGTCAAATTATAATATTTTGTAGGCTATAGTGGGGTAGCCTATATGGGGTACACATTTCTAGGGTTGCATATTTGTATCAATTCCACTCCTTACTCATTCATTCTCGTTCTAAAAAAAAAAAAAAAAAAAGTGGTGGGGGTTTTGGCCCGTGCACCTACGTCCTTCGCTCCGGCGACCGCCCGGGTGAGCAGTGTGGGGGTGCCCACCCCACCCAGCGCTGCTTTGGCCGCCTGACGGACGCTTGGCGTCAGCAGTTCCCAAAGGCTAGTGAGATCCCCCGCTGGGGAGAGCTGTCTAGGGCAGGTGTCGCTATCTATGATCTTGACTTTGATGCTATCCTTGCTGCCATGTATGCTGTGACTATTAGTGATCAGGGTGACTATTACCGGTGTTTCCAGCCCGACCCGGGCATTGGTACTGCTGCGCTAGGTGCTAGTGAGGCTGCTGCTCTAGGTGCCAGCGCGTCTGCGCCCTCAGGTACTGGTGAGGCTGCGCTCTCAGGTACCGCGTCGGCTTCGGCCTCCCTCACCTTCACACTTGACTCGGGGGCTTCTCGCTCCTTCTTTCGAGACCGCACCACACTCACGCCGCTTGGTCGGCCGGTTGCAGTCTCCCTGGTAGACCCCTCTGGGGGTCCTGTCCTCTCTCACTTCTCTACTGTCCTCCCGTGTCCGGCTGCCCCCTCTGGCACCTTGTCTGGTCTTTACCTCCCCTCGTTCTCGACGAACTTGGTGAGTGGTGCTGACCTGCAGGATGCGGGGGTTCACGAGTTTACTCCTGCGAGTCAGCGGGTGACCCACTGCTCGGACGCACGCACGGGCCGACACCTGGCCACGTTTTCGCGTCGGCCGGGGTCAAGCCTCTACACCCTGACCACTGGGTCCCCTACTGTCCCTGCTTCTGGCCAGGTAGCTGCGTCGGGTCAGGTGTTTGCTGCAGCGTCCAAGTCTGGTTCTGAGTCTGCCCCCTGCTCGTGTCGCCTCCTGTCTCACGAGACTCTCCTCTGGCACCACCGTCTTGGTCACCCCTCCCTACCTCGTCTCCGAGGCATGGCTTCCCGTGTCCTTGTCTCTGGTCTTCCCCGGTCCCTCCCTCCCCTTCCTCCGGGGCCTGGTCCTTCCTGTGTCCCCTGTGTCGAGGGGCGGCTCCGGGCTGCCCCTCACTCCTCTCAGTTTCCCCCGACAGAGGCCCCGCTGTAGACGCTTCACATGGACGTGTGGGGCCCGGCCCGCGTCCGTGGACAGGGTCACGAGCGCTACTTCCTGCTGGTGGTTGACGACTACTCGCGTTACACCACAGTCTTCCCCTTGCGCAGCAAGGGTGATGTCACTGAGGTGTTGATCGACTGGATCCGCGCAGCTCGTCTCCAGCTCAGGAGGAGCTTCGGCTCGGACTTTCCTGTTCTGCGTCTGCACTCTGACCGAGGCGGAGAGTTCTCCTTTGGCCTTCTGCGAGCCTACTGTCGTGCGCAAGGCATCCGCCAGACCTTTACGCTTCCGGACTCTCCACAGCAAGTGGGATTGCTGAGCGCCGCATTGGCATGGTCATGGACGTCGCTCGTACGTCCATGATGCATGCGGCTGCCCCCCATTTTCTATGGCCGTTTGCGGTTCGGTACGCGACGCATCAGATCAACCTTCACCCCAGGGTCTCCAGGCCGGAGACCTCCCCAGCCTTGCTGTGGACGGGGAAGGTCGGCAATGCGTCTGCGTTCCGTGTTTGGGGATCTCGGGCGTTTGTCCGCGACTTGTCTCCGGACAAGCTGTCCCCTCGTGCTGCTCCCTGTGTCTTCCTTGGCTTCCCCCCTGACGCCCCTGGGTGGCAGTTCTACCACCCCACCTCTCGTCGTGTTCTGTCCTCCCAGGACGTCACGTTCGACGAGTCAGTCCCCTACTACCGCCTCTTCCCCTACCGCACTCCTTCCCTCCCCCAACCACCGCACTTCCTTGTACCAGGTCCCCCCCCGGTAGACCCCCTCCCCCCTCAGGGTCCTGCCCCTTCAGGTGTGTCCCAGGTAGACGCAGTCGAGCCGGTCGAGGTTGCTGGTGACTCTTGTACTGCTGCGGGTGCTGAGCCTGGGGGTGCTGACTCTGGGGGTGCTGCGCGCGTGGGCGCTGAGCCTGGGGGTGCTGAGTCTGGGGGTGCTGCAAGTGGGGGTGCTGAGCCTGGGGGTGCTACGACTAGGGGTGCTGAGCCTGGGGGTACTACGACTAGGGGTGCTGAGCCCGGGGGTGCTACGACTGGGGGTGCTGAGCCTGGGGGTGCTACGTCAGGAGCTGCTGAGCCTGGGGGTGCTGCGTCTGGAGCTACTGAGCTTGGTGGTGCTGAGCCAGCGGCCGCTGGACCTGCTCGTGTGGCGTCTGGCGGTGCTGGGCCTGGAGGTTCTCCGGGTGCTTCGTCTCGGCGGGAGCCACTCTCTCCACAGGAGCTGCGCGAGTGGTTTGCCCGGCGCTGGAGGCGTACTGCTGGAGCTGGAGCTTCTTCGGCCGCTGAGGGTGCTGGTGCCGCCGGTCCTGGAGGTGCTCGTCCTGGGAGTGCTGGAGCTGCTGGGCCTGCGGGTACGACTAGAGCTGGAGCTGCTGAGGGTGTTGGCGCTGAGGCTACTGCTGTCAGTCCTGGCGGTGGTCCTGCTGCGGGTGCTGCTGGTACTACTGGAGGTCCTGCAGCTGGAAGTGCTGTTGGCGCTGGTGCTGCCGCTGAGGGTGCTGGTGTTGTCCCTGCTGTGTCTGGAGTCGCCGCACGGCCTCGGCCGTATTTCTTTCCGCTCCTTCAGCAGGTTCTTGGTCCTTCTGCTCCTGTAGAGTGTCCACCGCCTGTCCAGTCACAGTCACAGTTACCGCCCGCCTCCCCACTGCCTGCTCCCTCTCTTTACGCTGGTCCTACTGGAGGTCATGCTGAGCGTCGTGAGCCTGCGTCTCGTCCCGCGTCGCCTGTTCGTGCTGCTCGCGCTAGTGGTCGCGGTTCGCGTCAGCGTCCTCCTCCTGTCCCTGGCACGCACCGGATGTCTCTACGTCCGTCCACTGCTCCTCTGCGTGTCCCTTTGCTTTCTCCTCCTGAGTCCTCTCTTCCTGCACTTGCCGACCCGGAGTCGGACTCTCTTCGTGCTGCCAGTCCTACCGTCACGCGTCTCCTTGCTACTGTCGTCACTGACCCCTCTTTTGAGTCCACTGCTGCGTCTGCTCTTGTTGCTGAGCTCATCGACTTTGCTGCTCACTCTCGTGTAGACTACGCTGCTAGTCTTGTTGCTGAGTCTGCGTCTGTCTGTCCTCCGTCCGTCGGGGGTGAGTGTGCTCTTGGCACGAACGTCCTTGAGGACGGGCAGGAGGAGTTCCAGTCTCTGGCTGCTGCTTCACCTCATCTCGCGTCCGTACTGCTTACCCCTTAGGGAGACCCGGATGCACTAGACATCCCGACTCCGCGCTCTTACGCGGAGGCCGTAGAGGGTCCCTACTCCTCTCAGTGGCAGGCAGCTATGGATGCAGAGATGGCTTCCTGGAAGTCCACAGGCACCTACGTTGACACGGTTCCTCCTCCTGGGCCGAACATCGTCAATGGCATGTGGATCTTCAGGGTGAAGCGGCTGCCGGGCTCTCCACCTGTCTTCAAGGCGCGGTACGTGGCTCGTGGCTTCAGTCAGTGGCAGGGAGTTGACTACTTTCAGACCTTCTCTCCCACCCCGAAGATGACCACTCTTTGGGTGCTGCTACACATAGCCGCTCAGCGTGACTACGAGCTTCACTCCCTTGACTTCAGCACTGCTTTCCTGCAGGGTAGCCTGCACGAGGAGATCTGGCTGCGCTGTCCACCTGGCTTCACTGGGACTTTCCCTCCTGGCACCCAGTGGAGCCTCCGACGGCCAGTCTACGGTCTCCGCCAGGCACCGCGCGAGTGGCACGACACACTGAGGACTACGCTTGCGGCTCTTGGGTTTGCTCCCTCTACTGCTGACCCGTCGTTGTTTCTGCGCACCGACACCTCTCTGCCGCCGTTCTACATCCTCGTGTACGTCGACGACTTGGTCTTTGCCACAGCTGACACTGCTGGACTCGCCCACGTGAAGTCCGAGCTGCAGAAGAGACACACGTGCACATACCTGGATGAACTGCGCAGCTACCTTGGCTTGCAGATCACCCGGGACAGAGCACGCTGCACCATTACCTTGACTCAGTCACACATGGTGCAGTAGGTCCTTCAGCGCTTCGGCTTCACGTACTCCTCGCCTCAGGCCACTCCTCTGTCTACTCGCCACTCACTCTCAGCTCTGCCTTCGGATGAGTCCGTAGAGTCGAGTGGCCCGTACCCAGAGCTTGTTGGCTGCCTCATGTACCTCATGACCTGCACACGACCTGACCTTGCATACCCTCTTAGCATTCTTGCACGCTATGTTGCTCCTGGGAGACACAGACCAGAGCACATGGCTGCAGCGAAGAGGGTGTTGCGCTACTTGTGCAGTACGTCGGGCATGGGGCTAGTGCTTGGAGGGCGGAGTCCAGTGGTCCTCACTGGGCACGCGGACGCTTCTTGGGCTGACGACTAGGCTACGCAGCGGTCGTCACAGGGTTACACCTTCAGTCTTGGTTCCGGCTCTGTTTCGTGGCGGGCTACTCGCTCGTCTTCTGTTCTCGGCTCCAGTTGTGAGGCTGAGATCTACGCCGGGGCCATGGCTGCACAGGAGCTTCGTTGGCTCACCTACCTGCTGACTGACCTCGGAGAGCCGCCTCGTTCTCCTCCAGTGCTGTACGTAGACAACAAGGCCATGCTGGCCTTGTGTCGGGAGCAGTGCCTGGAGCACAGAACGAAGCACATTGCTCTCCGCTACTTTCTTGCTCGTGAGTTGCAGCAGCGTGGTCAATTGCGACTTGCGTACGTGGCCTCTGAGGCCAACACTGCTGATGTTTTCACCAAGGCACTTCCGCCTTGTGATCATCAGCGCTTCTGCACTCAGCTGGGTCTTGTGCATGTCTTGCCTCACTTGCGCACCCCTTGACCTTGCTTGTACTCTTACATATATATATATATATACCTGCTCTTGCTTGTTTAGCCTTATATATATATATATATATATATATATATGTGTGTGTACTCCTGCATGTGAACTGGCCTTGTGGCCTTGACCTTGTGCTCGGACTGTCTGCTTTGCTTGACTGGTCTTGTGACCCCTTGTTCTCCCCCACTTTGCCTATGGGGGTGTGTCGAATTATAATATTGTGTAGGCTATAGTGGGGTAGCCTATATGGGGTACACATTTCTAGTGTAGCATATTTGTATCACTTCCATTCCTTAGTCATTCATTCTCGTTCTACTTTCCTCACCCTACACCGTCGCCGCTAAACCACTATCAAATGCTGCACCTGTAGGTGACATCTGTGTTTATTGACCAGAGCAAACAAGCTGCAGCGGGACAGTTTCACTCGTCAGCGCTCTACTGTCACCCTGTACTATCTTATCATTCAGCAGCAGCTATTGTATGCCTGTTAGTGTAATGCGCATCTGTATAGCAGAACAAACACCTGCCTACCCACTCCCCAAGCTGGAGTGAGGGACAATAATGTACTGGAAACAAATTAGGCATCATCCATTGCAATGAAATCAAACGAACGAGCCTTTAACAGCATCCCGTCCTGCCCCATGGCCTCCACTACACTAGTATTGCACACTATTCCATGTAGAGAACAATTGTGTTTCTCAAACGGCGTTCCGTAACAAGCTGCAGCAGCAGCAGCACAACTCCCCTTGGTGCTGTATAGTCGACACCCCGTAGGTGTAACGAGCACCACTGTAGCAGAACAACCATCCTCCACCCTAAACCTCCGCTCCCCGCTGATAAAAATTATCCATACTTCCAAACACATTTACGACCAGCCCCGTCCACTGTCGTCCTTGGAGTCTAGAGGCATCTGAGTCAGATCCTGCTGGCTGTCGACCTTGAAGGTGGCACCACACAGCTCCCCCTGGCTGTCAATGTGCTGAATGGCCTTGAGCTGCTTCTCCGGGTCTGTGAAGCTGCGGAGGCCACCGTCAGAAGAGTAGAAGCAGCCTGCATGAGTGGGGATAAGTGAGAAGGGGTGACAAGGGGTGACAGGAAATGAAGCGGTGGTAAGTTGGCAGGTAATGTGCTGAATGGCCTTGAGCTGCTTCTTGGGGTCCGTGAAAATGCGGAGCCCACCGTCCGAGAATTAGAAGCAGCCTAATGTGGGTGGGATGCGGTGACGAAGGGTGGGGCTGGGTGACAAAGGTTGACAAGGGTTGCCAAGGGGTGACAGGGAGAAAAGTGGGGGTAAGTTGGCTGTCCGCGTGCTGAATGGCCTTGAGCTGCTTCTCAGGGTGGGAAGGGATGTGTGATGGGATGTGTGATGGGATGTGTGACGGGGTGTGTGATGGGGTGTGTGATGGGGTGCGTGATGGGGTGTGTGATGGGGTGTGTGATGGGGTGCGTGATGGGGTGTGTGACGGGGTGTGTGATGGGGTGTGTGATGGGGTGTGTGATGGGGTGTGTGATGGGGTGTGTGATAGGGTGTGTGATGGGGTGCGTGATGGGGTGTGTGATGGGGTGCGTGATGGGGTGTGTGATGGGGTGTGTGAACGGATGTGCCATGGCATGTGGGATGGGATGTGGGATGGAATTTGAAGGGATGTGGGATGGGGTGTGTGATGGGATGTGTGAAGAGATGTGTGGATGGGATGCGTGATGGGGGCAAAGCGCATACCGAGAGGGAAGGGGGTGAAGGAGGAACCAGTTCGAGGCTTGAGGGCAGCAGGGTCGTCCGCGAACGCGATGGGGGGGGAAGTGGTAAGGACGTACCAAGCAGAAGGGGGGCGGGGGGGCAGGCGCATACTGAGAACAAAGAAGGAGAAGGAGACGTACCGAGAGGGAAGGGGGCGAAGGAGGAGCCGGTGCCGGCTTTGAGCACAGCAGGGTCGTCGGAGAAGGCGAGCACTCCGTCGTCCAGGCACTTGCCCCAGTACAAGGGCACCTTGCCTTGCGCGTCCTGGTGGGGGCAGTGGGGGTACGTGTAGGGGGGAGGGGAGGGAAGCGAAGGCGAGAATGGGAACGCGAGCAAACAGTCATCCAAACACTTGCCCCAGTACAAGGGCACCTTTCCTTTCGGGTATTTGTGGTGACAATGGGAAGCATCGGCATGGTGGATGTAGGGGTGGGGGAGGGGCGGAGCGGAAGGTAGCGGAATACAACGCGTAGAATCTAGCAAGCAAGCGCCCTCTGACAAAGAGCACCATTCCCGTCTCCTCGTCTCCTCTTCATCCCCCTCTGGATCATCATCTGTGAATTTGAATCCTCGGACTTCAGTTTGGACACCCGCCCTGGCTCTTAATTCCTCCTGACTCATCATCTGTCATCTTCGCTACTGTACCCTGCCTCGTTCTTCTGTTCTTCAGATTCTCTCTCTGACTAGCTCAACGGGTCACGACTAAACGATGTCTACAAGAGCCTCACAAAGCAACCCTAACTCTGACCGGTTATCCATAACCCTAACCAAACAATGCCAAATCGCTAGCATTGCCATCTACACCAACTTCCACTCAATCAACTCACATGCGCCACGAACACCGTCTTCGCCTTGTTGCCGTACAGCACAAACGCGAACGCTGCGTTCCTCCCTACCATACATCGCTCCCCATTCCCAGAATGTCCTGTTTCATACGCCCTTATCCCCTCCGCCAACTCACATGCGCCACGAACACCGTCTTGGCCTTGTTGTCGTACAGAACGAACGCGAACGCGCCTGCGAGGTCCGCGATGACTTGGTCCGGCGGGTACGGACGGCGGTCGCGCAGCGTCTTGTACGCCTCGATGATCAGATTCACCTCGCTCACGTGCCGGTCCAGCCCGTACCGCTGTCGCAGCTGCGCGAGGTTCTCGATGTTGCCGGCGAACGCGCAGAAGACATCGTCGCATGCTGCAAATTGCCTGTTAAAACGGGGGGAGCGGAGGGAGCGGAAAGAGTAGAGGGAAAGAATGCGGGAGGGTTGGCCATGCTGGCATGCCGGCCCAGGCAGCACCGCTGCCGACGCTGTACCCGAAGTTCTACATTTGACCGGGAGAACATGGATGAACGAGTTAAGGTTCAAGCCGGGCCTCTCGGAAGAGGGACAAGGAACACCGCGAGGAGCAAGTACAAAGAGTGCAGGTGCCCGAACTGCGCGAGGCCCTTGGAAGTTGACTCCGGAGGTGGAGGAGATGGCATCGTACGCGGAAAGTTCCCAGGTGCTGGAAACGGCGGAAGAGGTTAGGGTAGAATGTCGTGAAGGAGTTTCTTTGACGAAGTAAACTATACAAAACGAGAATAAAGGTATGTTTCAGCTCAAGCTTAGAGCCATGACAGCTCACGCAACGACCAGAAGCACGGATGCACCGAGAATGAAGAAACATCTGAAGGCTGCGACCCACCTGGGCATGAGAAAGTCTTGCATGTCGTGCGTGTACGCGATAGCGTGTTGCTCGTCAAACTGCATAAGCACGGCGCCCGGGTGCGCCTTCTTGAAGCCGTGAAGGATCTCCTTCGCGTCGAGCCGGCCCGACATGGACGCCGATCGGTTCAGCTTCGGCGCCATCAGCTCCTGTGGCGCCTCGCCTATCGACTTCTGGAAGATGGCCAACATGGCTGCAAGCGCTTTGGGTCGACCTACTGGTGGAATGAACAGGGGAGAAGGAGCCATGGCGTCAGTGAGGGGGGAGCGTGGAATGCTGCAGGTGTCATTGCCTCCTCCGGTGATCGCTTATGGACTTGTGCAAGATGGCCAGCATGGATTCAGGAGAGCTTGAACGAGTCGGTCAATAAGAGGAAGAGGGATTAAGAGGGAAAGGGGGGTCAGGGGGGTCATCTTCGCCTGGCTGGTAAACTCTGTGGAAGATGGTGCAATGAGTTGTCGAGACTGTTAACAAGTAGACCTCCGGGATTCATGATGTTTCGGGACATTCGAGGGTTGGACAACAGGTTTCACAGTGTTCAAGGAATGGCGAAAAAGGGTAATGGATCGTGGAACCGTGAAGCGGTCAAGTGCTGACGACGAGCGTCGTCTGTCAGCTTCCGACAGCCTAACCAATTGCGAAATCATGGAAACCGCCGATGTAAGGACATCAGAAACGAGGATGCAAGACGAATATGATGGATGAGTGAAGGTAGCAGTGCGAAAGAAAGAGCACAGTTATAACCAGGCTTCGACCTGCGTTGGAGCTTACAAAGAGGAGAAAGCCGGGTGGAATGAGGGCCCGGCTCAGATACAATGTTCTTCACACGTTTAAGAATACGATAGCCGCGACTGATGGATGTTTAAATAGCAATGCAGATTACTTAACCCTAATGCGAGCACGAAACTTGGATAAATGCAAGACGAATGCTGCGAAATCACGGCCGACACTACTGGTTGAACACGAAACAGGAGAAAAACAGAAAATGAAGATGTGAAAAAATGAATTTGACAATGCCAACAACAAAATTACCACGATGACAATGAGGATGATGAGGATGAGGACGAAGATGGTGTGGAGTGGAACAATCTCAAGAAATGCTGCTGAAAGCCGAAGGTACCCGCCAGCGAGCGAAATCTTCATCTTGTCAGACATGGACCGTGCGGTTTCGATTGGTTATTTCGACAGATCGAACGGCTATGAGAACAGAGCTTGTCATCGCTGTCCCTCCAGCAGCATCCTCTGTGGCATACAGTTGTCAGATTGTGATATCATGACGGGTCATGGTGACCCTTCGCACACGTCAGCTACGACTTGCCTAGCATTCTCAGGATATGAAAGTGGCATGGGGTCAGTCAATTTACTCGATTGGTCAGGTGTGCGAAGCTGAGGTGTGAATTCGGGTCAATCGGGCCCCCTACTGGCGGACACCCCCAATCGGTGGGCTGAAACAACCAGGAACCGTCTTGAACGAATCGAAGCAGCTGAAATCGCGTGTGCTGTCACGCAGCCACGTGAGAGACTCCCAGATCCAGCCAGCACACCCTTCTGCTGAACACGTGCGGAGTTCCACAAAGTCGCTGAACAGATTTGTAAAATGGCAGATCACCTTTTCATTACAGTACACTACCTGGATCATGTACACAAGCTAGCTATGCGTAACAGCTTGCTTTCATAAACCTCCATCCATCTGTATATCATTTGGTACTTCCCGCTTCACGGACTTGCGCCTGCGTCTTCAACCAAGCAGTAAATTCCTCGGTTGATCCATTATCTGGATTAGCTAACTGCCACTCCATCACTCGATCCATCTGCACACCACAAGCATAAACAAAAGCCACGCATAAGAACTGGACGTGCCAAGGCCTGGGATGTGTCGGAATAGATGTGAACTACACAACTGGGAAGTGCAATCGGCAAACTTCTGACACACTTGTTCACTTGACGTACCCAGTATCCGGTACGTGGGTCGCCTTTCTTGAGCTCCAGAGCAGCAACCACATCCCGGCCATTCAGTATGGGCTTCGTGTCCCACACACCATCCAAACCTGGTAGGGGAAGGGGTTGAAAGCACAGTCAAGTCAGCAAAAATGTCATCCCGTGCATTGAATATGGGCTTCGTGCCCCACACGCCATCCAAGCCTGGCCGGAAGGGAGGTTATGAATACGGCAGAAGCCTCAGAATAGTGCTGGTCGTGAAAACAGGGAGAGAGGGGGGTGGGGAGGGGGAAGGAGGGGGGCAAAAGATGCATGCAGACGTAAACACGAGCATTTTTGCCTGAGTCCTAATACAAACACATACCATGCCAACATCGGCAACTCATGGCATTCACCAATATGTGACATAAGAATCAAGTCAAAAGTCACCCCAATACAAGCACATACCACAACATGCTTGCACCCAATAGTGACCTCAATACAAGCACATACCACAACATGCTTGCACCCAATAGTGACCTCAATACAAGTACATACCCATGGCATGCACCGCTTGTAGAACTTGCAGATAAAACTCGCTCTGCTCACACCCCTTCCTTCCACTCCCCACATCCTCTCCTGCACCCCCTTCCTTCCCCTCCATCCGCCTCCTCTTGCAATCCTCCTCTTCCCTCTCTCCCTCGCCTCTCTCCCCCTTTGCCCCCTCCCCCTCCCGCCCACACTGTTCACTGCGGGCGGCCGATGAAACGGGCGGCAGAGTCGAGGCCAGCAGCACAGCGGATGGCCAGCAGCCCTTCACCTTGCGGAGCAGCTTGCCTGGGGAGGGAGGAGAGGGGATTTCGAAGGACAGGTGGATTTGAGTGAAGGGGGGCAGCAGGGGGGGTTTGGGAAGAAGGGCTTTCAGAGCAAGGGGCAGAGTGGACGCTAGCAGCACAGCGGACGGCCAGCAGCCCTTCACCTTGCGGAGGAGCTTGCCTGAATAAGGGCGTGAGGGAAGAGAGATTTGGGGAAGAGGGGTTAGGAAGGAGGTTTTGAGAAGAAGGGCTTTTGATGAGGGGCAGAATAGAGGCGAGCAGCACAGCCGACGGCCAGCAGCCCTTCACCTTGCGGAGGAGTTTGCATGGTGAGGGAAGAAGGGGGGATGGAGAAAAGAAAAGGACAAAAAGGTTCTGGAATGGGGGGTTGGAATGCAGACGAGCAGTGCAGAAAGAAGCGCACCTGCCAGGCAGTACCCCACCAACCGCACTGCACTGCCAGCTCCAACTGCACCTGTTAGCACCCTTGCATGGCCTTGAAACTCCTCATACGGGGGTGGGATTCACGTGAGAGCTCGTGGTTCATTACCTGCCAGCACCCCACCAGCCGCACCTGCCAGCACTCTTACGTTGCTTTGGAACTCCTCATGCGGGGTGCGATCAGAGTAAGGCCTCGTGCCTTCTTACCTGCCAGTGACCCACCAACCGCACCGCACCTGTCAGCACCCTTGCGTTGCCTCGGAACTCCTAATAAGGGGGTGAGATCAGCGCGAGAGCTCGTGCCGTGCTACCCACTCCTCCTACTGCTGCTCCTGCTCCCTCTGCCCCTGCTGTGGCCAGCAACCGCACTGCACCTGCCAGCACCCAGCGCACCTGCCAGCACTCTTGGGTTGCCTCGGAACTCCTCATGTGGGGGTTGGATCAGCGTGAGAGCTCGAGCTTCATCACCCACTCCTCCTACTGCTGCCCCTGCTCCCTCTGCCCCTGCTGTGGCCAGCAGGGGCGCCAGGGCAGTGAAGTCCTCCGCTGCTGCATGCAGCAGCACCACCTGAGGGGGTCAGGGGGGGGTGAGGGAGCGTGGAGCAGCGGTCAGGAGCAGAGGTAACGAGGATAAGGATAATGTCTTGTGTCCCTCCTGCTGCTCCTCCTGTGGCTTGCAGGGGCGCCAGGGCAGCGAAGTCCTCTGCTGCTGCATGCAGCAGCACCACCTGCAGGCGGCAGGATGGAGGGAGGGAGGCGGAGGGAGAGAGAAGATACGGATAATGTCATACTCCCTCTGTGCTTCCTCCTCCTTTTCCCTGTACTGCGGCCAGTAGGGGCGCCAGGGCAGTGAAGTCCTCCGCTGCTGCATGCAGCAGCACCGCCTGAGGGAGCAGCAGGGGGAAGAGGGAGCAAGGAGCAGAGGCGGAGAGGGCAAGAATGACTCCATAAGGCTTTTGCGTTCCCTCCAGCATCTCCTCCTGTGGCCAGCAGCGGTGCCAGGGCAGAGAAGTCCTCCGCTGCTGCATGCAGCAGCACCACCTGCAGGCGGCAGGATGGAGGGAGGGAGGCAGAGGGAGAGAGAAGGCGAAAGGGGGAACTTGACATAGGGAACTTCGAGGATCATCAAGAGTGAAAGAAGGTTAAGTGCTGTGTGAAGAGGGAAGGTAGCATTGAAATATTTGAACAAGAGGCATGTCAACATAGAGGGTGTGGGGGCACATGCCACATCAGCATAAAGGGTGGGGCCACCTGCCATGTCAGCATATGCTCGTTTGAGCTTGAGTGAGTCCAAAACAATGTGTTGTGCAAATGGCACCTGCAGCGAGACAAGACATGGAGAGGGGATGGGGAGGTTCGGGGGTTTGGGTTTAAGATTCCGGGGTTCAAGAAAGTGGAGGGACAGGGACAGGGGCTCGCTTGAGCTTGAGTGAGTACAGCGCGATGTGTTGAGGTCGTTTTTGAGGCGCCTCAAAAACACCCTGCAGGGGCTCGCTTGAGCTTGAGTGAGTCCAGCGCGATGTGTTGCGCGAAGGGCACCTGCAAAGGTACATGCAAAGACAAAGAGAAGGCTCAAATCTGAGGCGCCAAAGAACTCGTCTGATGAGGGTTTGAGGGTTTGCGGGTTTTCGGGTTTGAGGGTTTGAGGGTTTGAGAGGTCCTTTATCTGTCTGCTTCCTATCCAGGTGATGCTTGCGCCTAAGAGGCATCAGTCACAACCACAGGAGCAGCGGTGGCCGCCCCTCACCACCGCTTGTCTCTCACCTCTGTCATCTCGGTATCCAGGTAGTGCACGTGCTGGAGAGGCATCAGTCAGAACAGCAGCACTCCTCTTCATCCCTCTCACCACCTCTCCACACCTCGTTGCCAGTCTCCACCCCTCTTAGCTCTTTCTTCAACCTGTCCAGGTAGTGCACGTGCCTGTAAGGAATCAGCAGTGCTGCCAGCAACCCCTTTCATCCCTCTCACAACCCAGCTTTACCCCTCTCCACCCCTCGCCACCCCTCTCACCTCTTTCTTCTTCCTATCCAGGTAATTCGCATGCGGGAAGAATCAGCAGCACCGCCAGCACCTCTCTTCACCACTCTCCACCGCTCTCCACCCTTTCCTCGCCTCTTTCTTCTTCTTATCCAGGTAGTGCGTGTGCCTCAGAAACATCAGCAGCGCCGCCAGCACCCTTCTTCACCCATCACAACCGCTCACCACCCCATCTTCACCCCTTGTTACCCCTCTCCACCCCTCTCTACCACTCTCTCACCTCTTTCTTCTTCTTATCCAGGTAGTGGGCGTGCCTGAGAGGCATCAGCAGCGCCGCCAGCAGCAGCCCCACACTAAGGTCCGACAAGTGATCAATCAGAGCCTGCCACGTGGCACACATGCAGAACAGCAGAGGGAGTGAGTCAAGGGCCACAGATCAAGCAATACAAAAGCATGGTGCTTTCTGTGTGGTTCATGAATGGGTTGCAGGCTGCATCTGGGGACAGGCTGCATCTGATGACAGGCTGCATCTGAAGACAGGCTGTAGCTGGGGGAGGTTATATCTGGAGGACGGTTTAGGGTGAACATTACCTGGGGCAGGTGTTTCTCCCATTGGTGCAGGCGTGTGCAAGTGGCTGCAAATGAAGCTTCACAGAGGCTGATGCATGTGGGACGCCCCCCCCCCCCCCCCCCCCCCCCCCCCCACACACACACACTCTCTCAAACACACACACACACACACACACACACACACACACAAGGGAGTGAGTACAACGGACGATACAGGGAGTGAGTGCAATGGACGATACAGGGAGTGAGTGCAATGGACGATACAGGGAGTGAGTGCAATGGACGATACATGGTGTGGAATGACAGCGTTTGGGAGAGAAGCTCTAGAGAAAATAGAAAAGTGGACTTGCAAGGGAAGTGAAAAACGAGGGGAGGGGGGAAAGGGGAGGGGAGGCGGATAGAAAGGGAAGAGGGGGAAAGGGTGGGGGGGTAGAAAGGGGAGAGGGGGAAAGGGTGGGGGGGTAGAAAGGGGAGAGGGAGCGGGGGAAACGGCATGAGGGAGTAAGGGGAATTGGGACATGTTTGAAGCACAAGCCACATATTACTGTCTCTGGTTACCACGTTACTCACCCAGGTAACTCGTCGTCAGGGGGCACATCAGCAGTGTGCGAGAGGGCGTGGGGGAGCGGGAAGACGGTGGGGAAGAGGTTGAGGTCGACCACCAGGGAGATTGCTGCGTAGGGATCGCGTGACTTCAGCATCAGCTCTACCTGTGAAGGAGAGGGGAGGGAAGAGGAGAGAGACACAGGAAGACGGTGGGGAAGAGGTTGAGGTCGACCACGAGGGAGATAGCTGCATCGGGATCACGGGACTTGAGCATCAGCTCTACCTGTGAGGGGCGGAAGGAAAGACAGAAAGGGGAAAACAGGCGTAAGGAGGCAGTTGAAGCAGCACGCGGAGAGCGGGCATGGGAAGACGGTGGGGAAGAGGTTCAGGTCGACCACGAGGGAGATAGCTGCATAGGGGTCACGGGACTTGAGCATCACCTCTACCTGTGAGGGGTGGGAAGAGAAGAATAGGAGGAAAGGGAAAACGGGTGTAAGGGGACAGACAAATCATGGCTAAGTGACTGAGTGAGGCCATTGGTACAAATTTGTGTTGATTGAGCATTCTCAAATGCGCCCAGTGAGACGACTTTAGTGGTGCCTAAAAAAGAGGCGCATTTTCGGGCACCAAAAAAAATACTTCTGTCGATTGAGTAATCCCAAATGCACCCAGTGGAAACTTCGTGCATCTATCCCGTACTGTACTCCATACCTCTATCCCATACCTCTATCCCATACCTTTATCCCGTACCTCTCTCTTACACGCACCTCTTTTCCGATCCTCTCTTTGCTGACTTTGTTTCCTAGCGCTGTCCGAACCTCCTCCGAAGCTGCAGCTGCCCGCAACTCCTCGTCCAATGAGAAGCCGAATCGGGCAGCTGAAAGGAACAGCAGGACCGCACAGCGGCAGGATGGGGGGATACAGGGGGGAGGGAGCGATAAAGGGAGAATGGCGGGATAATGGGGAACGGGGGGGTAACGGGGGAAAGGAGGGAACATGCAGTTGAAAGGAACAGCAGGACCGAACAGCAGCAGGACCACTCACCGAACCTGACAGCCCGAAGCACTCGGAGAGGGTCGTCGAGAAAGGTCTGGTGGGGAGGGAGAGGCGTGCGAATGATGCCCCCATTCAGGTCAGCGATTCCTGGGAAGGGGAGGGATGTGGGGGGGAATGAGGGGGTGGGGGCTTTGGTGAGTGTGGGGTGCAGGCTGGATGATAGGAAGAGCAACAAGGGTCGTATAGGGTCTGGTGGGAAGGGAGGGAGAGGCGTGTGGATGGGGCCTCCATTCGAGTCCAATATTCCTGAGTGGGGGAGGAGGGGGAACGGGAGGTTAGGTGCCTTGGCTGGATGATAGGAAGAGCAACGAACGAGGGTCGTATAGGGCCTGGTGGGGGGGAAAGTGGCGTGCAGAAGATGCCTCACTTTTGAGAATTCTCAAAAGCAGAAGATGCCTCACTTTTGAGAATTCTCAAAAGCAGAAGATGCCTCACTTTTGAGAGTTCTCAAAAGCAGAAGATGCCTCACTTTTGAGAATTCTCAAAAGCAGAAGATGCCTCACTTTTGAGAATTCTCAAAAAGCAGAAGATGCCTCACTTTTGAGAATTCTCAAAAAGCAGAAGATGCCTCACTTTTGAGAATTCTCAAAAGCAGAAGATGCCTCACTTTTGAGAATTCTCAAAAGCAGAAGATGCCTCACTTTTGAGAATTCTCAAAAAGCAGAAGATGCCTCACTTTTGAGAATTCTCAAAAAGCAGAAGATGCCTCACTTTTGAGAATTCTCAAAAGCAGAAGATGCCTCACTTTTGAGAATTCTCAAAAAGCAGAAGATGCCTCACTTTTGAGAATTCTCAAAAGCGGAAGATGCCTCACTTTTGAGAATTCTCAAAAAGCAGAAGATGCCTCACTTTTGAGAATTCTCAAAAAGCAGAAGATGCCTCACTTTTGAGAATTCTCAAAAGCAGAAGATGCCTCACTTTTGAGAATTCTCAAAAGCAGAAGATGCCTCACTTTTGAGAATTCTCAAAAAGCAGAAGATGCCTCACTTTTGAGAATTCTCAAAAGCAGAAGATGCCTCACTTTTGAGAATTCTCAAAAAGCAGAAGATGCCTCAATTTTGAAAATTCTCAAAAAGCAGAAGATGCCTCACTTTTGAGAATTCTCAAAAGCAGAAGATGTCTCACTTTTGAGAATTCTCAAAAAGCAGAAGATGCCTCACTTTTGAGAATTCTCAAAAAGCAGAAGATGCCTCACTTTTGAGAATTCTCAAAAAGCAGAAGATGCCTCACTTTTGAGAATTCTCAAAAAGCAGAAGATGCCTCACTTTTGAGAATTCTCAAAAAGCAGAAGATGCCTCACTTTTGAGAATTCTCAAAAAGCAGAAGATGCCTCACCACAACAAACTCCTCACCTCGCTCGCCCAGTGGTGGGGTCCTCCACTTGGATGTTGTAGAACATGGTGTTGATCGTCAGATCCCTCCTCAGAGCGACCACCCCACCACAGCATCTATGAGGCGCCTCACTCTCCCCCTCCTCTCACCTCGCCCCGTGGGGTCCTCCACTTGCTCCGTTGAAATGTTGAAAAGCATATTCAGGTCGACGGTCAGGTCCATCCTCCACATATTCAGACTGTCGATGTTCATGTCTCGGCCCACACATTCATTCACTCACACGCCTCACCACTCCTCTCACCTCGCCCAGTGGGGTCCTCGATTTGCTCCGTGCTGATGTTGTAAAACATGCTGTTGATCGTCAAATCCCTTCTCAGAGCATCCTCCTCTGCTGTCCCAAACTCCTGCCACGGAAGCAACGGGGACGTGAGGGGGAATGAACAAATTGAAGCAATAGCAGCTCGCCTGAACCTTGCCGTTCGGCCATCAAGGAAATATTGAGCTCTTACTATGCTTTTGAGTCGACTCAAAAGCCATACATCTAGCAGCTCGCCGGAAATATTGAGCTCTTACTATGGGAGAAAGGTGGGATTCTGGATTCGTGGGTGTACTATTGTGCCCTCTGAGACAGAGCCATATCAGCTAGTAACCCTGTAACCATGTCTAATACTGTAACCAGTAAGAGAGAGCACTCACAATGGTGTGAGGGATTCTGGAGTCGTGGGCGTACTCCTCGGCCCGCAGGTTCACAAAGTCGATCCACATGCCGTGAATCATCATCGTTGCCGTCTCCAGGTGCTTCGACTGGTCGGGGTTCCTGCAGGAGTAGGTAGGAAGCACACACATGGCCATGTAGGAAGCACACACATGGCCATGTAGGAAGCACACACATTGCCATGTAGGAAGCGCACACATGGCCATGTAGGAAGCACACACATGGCCAGACAAGCGAAGGAGAAGTACAGTGGCGACATTTCACATGAACTACAAGCGAGCATGGTGCAAAGGTAAGCCACTCGAGTGGTGTTAAGGTAAGCACAGCCCCTTGCCCTGCATGGGCCAAGTGTGTTGGGAGTCGACTCAAACACACTACATAGACAGTAGCGACTTTTGAACTACAAGCGAGAGAGGTGGTAAGGTAAGCGCAGCACAGCCCCTCACACAGCATGGCCCAACCCTCGCCTCACTCCCCGCCACTCATTTCTTGAAGACCCCTATGCCCAGAACGACCTCTCCTCGCTCCTTCCTTGGCCCAACTCTCTCAACCTGCATGCCCTAAACCGTCTCCTGACTTCTCCACTCACTTTCCCCCCAAGCCCTAAACCCGCCACTCATTTCTGAATGACTTGCATGCCCAGCACGACCTCCCCTAATCCGTCAGATACTCCGTGACCCTCTCTGCAAACTCTCTCAACTCCCATACCCGAAACCCTCTCCTGACTTCCCTCCACTCACTTTCCCCCAAGCCCTAAACCCCCCACTCATTTTCTGAATGACCCCCATGCCCCGCACGACCTCCCCTCGTTCCTTGAGATATTCCGTGACCCTCTCTGCAAACTCTCTCAAACCCTATACCCCGAACCCTCTTCTGAATTCCCTCCACTCACTTTGCCCCATGCCCTAAACCCTCCACTCACTTTCCCCCACGCCCTAAACCCCCACGCCCTGAGCCCCCCACTCACTTCTGGATGACCCCCACGCCCCGCACGACCTCCCCTCGCTCCTTGAGGTATTCGGTGACCTTCTCTGCAAACTCCCTCCCCAGCAGGTTGTCCAGAGCTATGTCAATGTCTATGCAGTCGCGCCCGATCAGCTGCGATTGAGTGGGATGGAGAGGGGTGCAGAGGGGTGGAGAGGGATGGGAGGGGGTGAATCAACAAGTTGCCTTCTCTGCATATTTCCGCCCCAGCAGGTTGTCAAGAGCTATGTCAATGTCTATGCAGTCCCGGCCTATCAGCTGCGATTCAGTGGGGTGGAGTGGGGTGGAGAGGGTTGGACTGGAAGCTGAGCAGGAATGGGCAAAGGAGAGAATGGACAAAAAGGGGATAAGAGGAATGGAAGGGAAAGCAAAGCGGGAGAGGGAAAGGGAGAGCATTAACTGACCTTCCCTGCGAATCGAATCCCCAGCAGGTTGTCGAGTGCAGTGGTGTCAATGCCAAAGAACCTCCCTTGCTTGCTTTACCCCTTTCCGGCCTCCCCCCTCACCTTGTTGCGCACCCATCCGCCCGCCACCCTCAGCTGCGTGTTTCCAGTCCATAGTGCGACACCAAAGCACGTCCCTTCGAGTGCTGCTCTCTTGCTTCACACCTCCTTTCTGTCACACCTCCCTTGCTTCACACCCCGTTTGCGTCACCACTCACCTTGTCGCGCACCCGTCCGCCCGCCACCATCAGCTGCGTGCTTCCAGTCCATAGTGCGACACCAAAGCACGTCCCTTAGAGTGCTGATAAGTGCCGCTCCTTTGCTTCACACCTCACCTTGCCAAATCTCTCGCTTCACCTCACCTTATCGCGCACCCATCCACCCGCCACGCGCAGCTGTGTGCCCAGTCCGTAGTGCGACACCACGTCCCTCAGAGTGCTGAACAAGTGCGACTCGTCCGCACTCAGCCGCACCTCCCCCGTCACCCGCACCGCCTCGGGATCGCCGAACGCCATCGCGGAACCGACGCGAGGCGGGCGCTTTAGCGGCTCCGCGAACTCCGCACCCGCTGACGTGGAAGTTACCGCTTCTGACGTGTAATTTTCACGCGCTGACTCAGCCGCGTCCAGGCTAGGATCTTCCGGCGCGGCCGTTGCTGACGTCGGCGCTGATCGTGGGACCTGAAATTCACGCAATTGGCTCCTTTGCAACTGCTGCTGATCTTGAAACCGCCCTTGGACAGACGCAAATTCGCGGAACGACGTTTGAGGTGAGCCAAGGTGCACTGAGGCGAATCCTCGATATTGAGTTTCTCGACTACTCGCTCCTGTAAAGGCTGCTCCTCCGGTCAATACCTCCCTTCCTGTTCCTGCCTTCGTTCCAGCTTCCCACCCCAAGCTGTGTTTCCCAGCAGCAGTAGTGCGAACTGAACGATTCGCTATAAAACGGGTGCTAAGTCTAGCAATCAGTTCTGGACTGCGTGGTCCAATCCACCCGTGCGCGAAAGCATAAGCAAAGGTAAGCCGCGACGCGCCGCCGGAGTTAAGGACTTTAAACTGCGCCAGTTGCGTTTCGACGGACGAGCTATTTCCACACAAACTTTGCAGCGGGTTCCCTGTCCTTGAATTTGAGAATTCGGATGGTGGTGCGAGGAAGGTTTTAGCAAGAAAATCTACGCGGCACCTTGGGAAGCACGGCGTGGATCGCGCAGAGCGGACTCGCCACGTGTCCAAACCCACGCGCGTCGCGATTGTCCGCTCCACTGAGAGAGGAACACAGTGCGACGCCACGGTGGCGAGCTCGTCAGGGAACCGGCTTGAGGGGAAGACTTGTAGGGAATGAAGGTGAAAGAGAGCTGTATCAAGTAGTTTTTCCGCAGCTTGAAACTGAAAGTTCCCAAGATATGGTATCATGCGATACAGGTTTAGATACGGATTTCTTATAACATGGAAAGAATGATTCATTACCTCTACACCAACTCTTTCATCCATTTGGCCTTGCACTCCAGTCTTCCCCCTTCCGCTTTATCTATAAGTTGTTTCCTGTTTTCCCCTCTTCTATTACGGTATTTGACAACTATCTCCTCTCACGCGCACATACCCCTTCACCATTCCGTGGATTTACGTATTACGTCTAGGATCTATGTAAGAGCAAAGAAAAGGTTGAGTCATTTGTGATCAAGTTTTGCACCCCCAGCAGGGCTCATTTTTTGTTTTGACCAACCTTTACAGTCAGTCTAGAACCTGTTCAAAAACCTGATTTTCAGGGTTATCCGTTGTGGAAAACCTGATGCGTCAGGGTTTTTGCATGTATTAAAACGACTACCCTGAGGCATCAGTGCACCAATTCGCAAAACCCTGTTTCAGTTGTTCTTAACACAGCACACAATAACAGGCTTAATCATCATCATCAGACATGCCACAAGGTTGTTGCTCGTGGTCATTGTCCTCCTCTGGCTCCGGCACTTTCTCCTTGCCTCGAATGAAACTATATTTCTGGCCAATGGTGGCCCACCTCGTTCCAGCACACGTAAAGTCCTGCCGAAATCTACATTTTCGACAGTTGGCCAAGGGAAAATCCTAGTCCCGGGGTCGGATGGTTAGGGGACGGGGGGGGTGGGGGTTCGTTGGTACGTGCTTCAGGGTAAACCTCGATAAGCGGAACGGCAACCCTGAGGCGACAGTGTTCCTTAATCTCAAAATCTGGCACATTAGGGTAAATCAAGGTGTCGAAAAATTACCCAACAGCATCAGTGTTACTACCAAAAATCACCCTTCTAATCAGGTCATCAGGGTGATTTACACTGATAACGTGGGCCCTGCCCCCCAGAGATTCAGAGTTGGTAACTCTGTGTGTTTTTTATACGACCAGCTATGTTTATCTGCTGCTTCTGCTTGTTTAACTGAGATCGTGCAACCCTTTAATGCGTATCATGAGCGCTCTGCAATTTCATGACGCTGCATGAATGAGCTCTCTACGCGGTTTTGTCGTGCCAATTGCGCTAGCTGGAGCCGTTTGACCATTGCATGGTTGGCGCAACCGTGCCCACATATGCTGTCCAGTGACTAGCTGCCTGCGTGGATGGAACGTTACCCTCACACCAACTGATTCTACCATCTTGAGCCCACACCCTGTCCACGAACTTCTCTTACAGGATTTGCAAACCGCTGCAGCAACCGGCGGATGGAAAAGATGAAGATTTCCGTTGCGAGTAGATGCAGGATGTCAAAGTCCATGCGAGGTTATGATTACAAGCCTTCAGCATGTCAACCATCTCGACGTGCAAAATATCTGTGACTTTTTGCTAGTTATTTAATCGGTGCTACTACAGAAGTTGTGGTGCGCAGTGAGTGCACCCTGATGGGAGAGAGCTTCACACAAAGCCTGGATTCCACGATTTCCAGCTGTGAGTGGTGTTGCTATCACATCACATCGCTCAAAGCCCGAAAATTCCACACCCGGGCCCGCCCCTACAGGTGGAACCCGCAAGCCCCAAATCGAGCAGACCCGAAATCACGTGTGGGAAAATGCATGCACAATTCATGGACACGAAGAAAGGCGATGTGCACGTTTATGTGGCTATGATGGTGCCGCATCACCACCCTTTAGGACGTCGACCCAATCGGGTTGAATCGCCTCGACTAGAAGTGATCAACAGCTTCCAAGAAGCCTGGAAGCCAATTTCAGGCAATCGGGGGCAATCAGTTGATCGCAATAAGATGATCGATCCAACTCGATCAGACCCGATTTACACCCCGATCAAACTCAGTTTTCCTCGACCACAGGCGATGGATTCCATGTGATCGGGGGCCATAACGACTCCTGCGAAAGGTTACGCAGTTGTAATAGGTCTCGTCAAACCCTCGCCCATACATTGCGAATCACGAGAACTCTTTGGAACAGCCCTCGATATCGTGCGGGATGGGGTTTACGATATTACAGGGAAACAAAGATTTTAGTCAGGTGGCCTTGTGGTCGCCGTTCTCGCTAGGAAGAAATTACCAGGTATTTAAACCGCGCTTGCTGTGCAGGCGCAACAAAACTTTTTCGAAAAAAACATCGCTGATCGGGCGGCGCGAGAAATGTGATCACAAGCGATCCGACCCGATCAGATCAGTCGGGATGAAACTCGATTGGGCCCACGTCCTTATGAGCGAAGGTTTTGAAATGGATTTCCTCTCCTTCCAGAATCAAGGTTATCGAAATTTTTCTTGGTGTTTTCATACTGTATTGAGTGGGTACCCAATGCTTTCAGTAGGGTTACTCATTCCACGAACTCCAAGCACTTACATCAAACCCGAACTTGGTGTTCAGGGGGCAAGCCCCCTGATCATATGTTCATTTTCATTTTTTTCAAGATGAACTAACGTACAGACAGAAACACGTAATCCAAAAACTTGGAGTTGCCCCCAAACCCAACTTCGAAATGACAATATGCGCTAGTGGTAGGCCCCACATGACATTTTGAACGTACGCCAATCTACGGGATCCGATCGGACTCAGGACCACAAGGACACGATTCCTGCAATCAACTCCATGACACCTTGTTTTCGGAGGCTCGACCATGTACAGTACACGTAAAACCTTGTAGTAAAACCTGGTGCACGGTTCTTGACGGAATCCATGTGACCAACTGTGCTGGAACGGTACACTACACTCTGGCCCAGCTGTTTTGGGACCAAACAAGGCTTGGCCTGAATTTCGAAATTGGCACTGTATTGTACAGCCCAAACAATAAGAAGGCAATTTCTACCCCAATTTCCATCAGTGTTACAGTGCTTTTATCCACTGATGGCCCCCCTGGTTGAGAAGCCCCCGCGGTTCATCACAACCAAGCGTTTGGCGGTTCGGGGAACTGAAACAGAAGCACCACTGGACCAGACAACTAGAGATGACTTCAGTTACGAGAGCCCCGTACGACATGAGTAGTACAGTACAGCAAGTGCGAATGATAGACATTCACTCTCACATAGCTCTCAGTCCCTTCCAAGAACGCCATTTCAAGAAAATAGATCAGACGATAACTACACGGAACCCTCTTGTCAGGTTAGTTAGAATCTCCGGCGCTAGTAGCTCTCCGCTTCAGCCATTCCGTGATTCAGATGCGCTTGTCAGTCGCATAGTAGCAGTGAACGCTACAGTTCAGTTTCGTTTCAGACGTCGCCGAGTTCAAAATGATGCAATGTCAGTCTCAGGTCGCCGTCATGTCCGGCGAGCCGCATCAATGGCGTCAGCACCAAAATCAGGACCAGCAAGGCTCGTTGAACAGAGACTGTCGCACAGCCGCTAGGTCACCCTCCGCCGAATCCGCCGCGTCTCGCGGCGGATATTCCGTGAAAGGGTTTCTGAACACGCTCAAGAGAGGGACTTCCGGAAGCAATGTCGCCATGCGCGGTAGCGCAAGCGGCGACAGTCCGCGAATAACGATAAGCAGACGGAGAACGTTAGCGGAGATGGAGCGACTAGACGTCAACGTCAGAAACCGCAGACCAGAGCCAATGAATACCTCTCCCTCAGCTAGCAATCCGAATCAGCCCATGCGGTCACCCTCGCAGCAGAAGCAGCCGTCGTATCAAGCCGCCCAGTTATCCCCCGTTGCTGCTCGACGAAATATGATCTTTCAACAGAATACCGCGCCGCAACGCGCCGCGCCGAGTCCCCGCGGTCGGAAGCCGCCAATTTCTCCGCCGTCGCCCAAGCCCCCGGCGCTTTCGGCGGGATTCGCTGCCGTGGACGCATCTGCGGAACCTTTCGCGCACAACGTCGCGCGGAGATTCAGCTCTTGCCCCGTCCGGTCGGAGGCGCAACGTTCGCCGCATTCCGCTGCGTCAAATGCGGCGGCCTCCGCCCCCGCCGCTGCCGCTATTTCGTCGTTCCCGCTCGTTGGGATGTGGGCCAAGCAGACGAAACAACCCGCGGCGGGTGCGGAGGACGGAAGCGGAATTTCCACTCCCGCCACGGCCGGTGGTTCCGCGCGACGAGAAGACCGCGCGGGGAATGAGTTACTGCGCCCGTCCGCCAGCAGCGACGCTCGATGCAGTTCCGCGCGTCACGCACGCGGTGTTTCTGGCAGCGGGAGAAACATCGGCGAAAGTTCCGCTCGATACAGCCCCCGAATTGGGGATGCTTGTGCGTCTTTCGAGGAGACAATCGATGGAAAGCGCGACGAAGCCGCGGATGGCGCCGTGACCGACGGTGCGAGTGACGGCGCGAGTGACGGCGGTGATTCGGACGACGAGTTTGTGGGTCTTTATTGGACGGCTGTGGAGCACCGCCAAGCGGCAAACGCGGCGCTTTCCACGGCGCTGAATCGACTCGGGGTGGGCGCAAAAGAGGGAAGAGGGGACGCATGTTTGGTGGGGGGAAGCACGCGGCACGGCGGGCGCAGCAACGATGCGGAAGAGTTTGGCGGAGGGGGGAAGGTGGAAGGGCTCGGGGGAAGGCGGAGGCGGAGCAGCAGCTGGGGCAACCTCGCGGAGTCGCAGGATCCGCTGCAGGCCGGGGAAGGGGACGGAAGCGGGCGGTTCGCGCGGCGACAGGTGGGGCAGGTGGGATGTGGGGAAGGCGGTTCAGGCGATATCGCTACGGGCTCGGGCAGGCTCGGAGAAAAAGAAACCGCCGCTGCGGCTGCCGCTGCTGCTGCTGCTGCAGATTTCGCCTTTCCCAAATACGGCGCGGCTAGTAACGGGGTTGCGTGTAGCGGGGATGAGAGCGCGCGGCCGGGGCACAGGCGGCGGCACAGCATCACGTGTATCGACACGGAGCTGAAGGAACTCCTTGACTTGGTTGACTTAAAGGGGGAGGAAGCTGCGGAGGAAGCTGCGGAGGAAGGGGAGAATGGGGAAGCGGCGGGAAAATCGGAGAAAGAAGCGGAGCACCCCGCTTGTCGGGAGGGACACCAGGGAGGGATGCGCAGAAATGGAGGGAATGGAAGGAATCTTGTCAGGAGAGACACCAGGGGTCGCCCAGGTGCGATCCCCACTGCGAATGCGACTGTTCGTTCTCCTGCAGCAGCAGCAGTAGCGTCGCCGACTGGGAATAACCCCGCGTCTATGCGCACTAGTAACCCTTCGCCTCGCACGCATTCCGGTCAACTGCTCGCAAACACCCACGCTGCCACCAGCGCCAGCCCGTTTGCGCGCCGCCCCGCGCGGCGCCGCAGCCAGACGTGCATCGACACGGACCTGAAGGAATTCCTTGACCTCATTGACTCGGACGAAGGGGACGAGACGGATGAGGGAGAATGTGTTCCGCGGGACGAGCGGGAGGGAAGAGAGGGCGGGGAAACGGGGAAAGGTGAAGGAGGGGAGGGAGAAGGGCGGAGGGTGAGCTTTGAGTTTGTTACGCCTGAGGCTGCCTCCTCTGCCCGTCGCAGTGCTGCTGCTGGCGCCGCTGCTGCCCCTGCTGCTCCTGTCAACGCAGCAGCTGCTGAGCTGCTGTTCAAACCGTGGAGGCCGGCGGCTATAAGCCCACCAGCTCTGGCAGCAGCTTCGGCATCAGCTTTGGCTGCAGCTTCGGCGTCAAGTTCGGCATTGGCAGCAGGACCTCGCAGCCATGGGCGACGGCACAGCATCACGTGCATCGACACGGAGCTGAAGGAATTCCTTGACTTGGTTGACCAGGAGGATGACGTGGACGAGTATATGAGTACCCGAGTCGTGCATCTCCCCGCACCGCTTTCTACCGTTACAGACCCTCTTGTGCCAGCAGCATACAGCGCAAGAGCAGCAGCGGCAGAGGAACGCACAGGAAGCGGGAAAACCCCGTCTGGCTCCGGTTCCTCCTCCTCCTCCGCCTCTGTTTTCTCCATTGCCCTCACGCCTCTAGCCCCCGACGACCTCCCTCTTGGGTACTCCGCCTCTTCCCCCACTCCCCTCTCTCCAGCCTCATTAATTTCCCCATCAGCCAGCCCCTTAACGTCCCCCTCAGCAGCTGCTGCTGTGGCTGGGTTTCCGCAGCACGCTCCAGCAGCACTGGCCCCTAATGGTGGTGCCAGCACGCCTAAGGGCGGGGCCATGGCAGTGCGCGCAGCGGCAGGGGGTGCGAGAAGAGGAGGGTGTGCGGGAGGTGACTCGAGCAGGGTTGGTGTGAGCCGCTCTGGTGGTGTGGCGTCTCTGTGGGCTGCTGCCTCGCACAACCCTGCCATCGCTCAGTCGTGCCGCCGCCCTGCTGCTGCTGCTGCTGGTCCACCTACTGCTGTGGCTGTCGACAGGGCTGCTGCTATGGCTCCAGCCATTGCTGTTGCTGCCACAGACAGGGCGACTGCTCGACCTGCCAACTCGCTGCGAGTGAACGGCCGGCGCCTCAGCGCGGGCGACCTCAGTGCTCTGCTCGGCGGCAGCAGCTTTGAAACTAGCGATTCTGACTACACGTCTGGTTACGCCACTGGTTACCCCACCAAAGACACGGGTGTAACCATGGCTGTGGATGTGACCAGCAGCGGCGGCGGCAGCAGCAGCGAGCGGTCGAGGCAAATGTGCTTGAATGAGGCGCGGCGGATCGCTGGAGTCTGCTACCCCTCACTTGCTGCCGGCTCCCCTGCTCCTGGTCCTCCTGGTCCCTCTGGCCCTGCTGGTCCTGCCAGTCCTCCTGGCCATCTCGCGCCTCTCGGGTCCGTAGGCCCTCACGCCCCTCCTCGCCCTGCTTCCATTGGCAAGCTGCTTGGAGGTGACATCACCAGGCTGTCCGAGTCTCCCCGAACTCCCCCTAGGGTTGGTCAGGAACTTCCTGGGAATGCTCTGCCGGGCAGTGCCTGTGAACTTTTTCCTGCCTGTGGAAAGCTGCTGCGGCCTGGCACTCCTGGAGTGCCTTCCCTTGGAGGGGCTGGGAGGGCTGCTGATGGTGCTGTGTCTAACACGGTTGCTGCTTCTTCCTCTCTGGCCGCTCCTGCCGGTAAAGGCTCGCAAGCAAGGGCACATCACAAGCGTAGCAGCAGTGCAGTCGTGGTGCCTCAGTCCTGTGAGCTTATGGGTCAATTTTCAGCTGGCTCGGGGAGGATTTCATCCATGAGTGCGTATTCTCCCATCAGTGCTGCGGTTCAGAAAGGAGCTTGTGCCACGCGCCCCCTGCGGGAAACTGCGAGTGCTCGTGCGTTGAATGTGAATTCCATTGCACATGCTTTGGAAACTGCTCAGCTGGGGCAGGCTTACGCCAAGCATCCGGAAATTGCTTAGGGACTAGGATCGAGGCGCAGCTCAATCGTTTTGGTGTTGCATAGAGGCTCAGATGCAGGTATATTGTTCACATTTTTTTGCTATGGCTTGTCTTGGTTGATTTGTCCTAATAATGCCTTCTCATTTCCTATATCATGTTTCTACAGACTTGAGAAATCGTAATTTTGTGAGGTAAGTTCAGCCGATGACATGTGTTATGAGTTTTATTAGACAGAGTGTGCGGAAGACTTTATAAAGAGAATGAATTACCGAATGATCAAGAATGATAAGGAGCACGCATTTCTAGGGTCGAAACCGTGCTAGGCGAGGACCTCGGCACGTGGATGGGTTGTATGTGTCGCGATTGGTGCAGGGCGACTCGGAATTGGTTCGGTGCGGAAGTGTAGGCCGAGCCACCTGACGCGATGTGCTCGGGCTGTCCTTGCTAGGAGCAGCCTCTACAGTAATGAATTGTGTATTCATTACAACATGTGTAGCTGCCTGTTGGGGTGGATCTCGTTCAGGCACCGAAATGCCGTTGCCGGACTCAGCAATTTCAATAGAGTTCTTTGATTGCGATCGTGCTCTCAGTCTCGCAAATGTCGCAGTGTCGGATGAGTCGGATGAGAGAATCTCGTCCGTTAATCCTGGCATCTGGCGGCCCAGGGTGTTTTATACACCCCCCTAAAGCGCACAAACGAGCGAGTCGCTTCTCTGCGCAATTGGTCCAGCATTTCCAGCTGTTCACGGCGCAAGTTCCCTATCCCCCATTCCCCCACACCCCGCTGCTGGTGTGCAACGGCAGTGTATTTTACTCCCCCAAACCGAACACAAGTAGATAGGCTGGGCTTGCGGTGCGCAACTCCTTGCATGGCAGCGGGGATCATTGCTGGAGCACTCGGCTGTGCTCTCGTTCGCTGCCCTGTGGTGGAACAACGTTTCGTTTACGATGGCGCAAAAAAAAATCCTGCATGCGACAGTGCCACAAATCCGTTCGCCAATCTCCAGCCAATCCGTGCTCAAACGCGACTACTCAAATCGAACAAAGCCTTCCCTCTGACGCCCTCCCATTTCGCCGTCAAAAGCTCAATCGCAGACAGAAAAAGAGACGAGAAACAGCACCACCATAGCTGACTGAGTGATCGCAAGGGTGACTAGTTGAATAGCAACCACCACCTCTAAATTTCCAGCATATTTTGATAGCTAGAGCTGAGAAATCCAGCCAGCTTTTAGTTATTCGTTCCTGGAGCAGGGATTAGCTCGACACCCTGATAGCTGGTTATCAATCAGAGTTTTGCGGAGGAAGGCTGTGGCGTCTGTGCGCTTGCACCCGTATGAAATCTAGTCGAGGCGCAGGCCAGCGCCTGTGTCAACTGGCAACAGTTTCCATCGTCGACTCTCTGGTCGTTTCAACACGCAGCAAGCATCACGTACGCGCACATGGTTAAGCCACCATATCTGTCGTCTTTTGCAAAAAACGCGTCGTCTTTGGTGGAACTGAAAGTAGACTGTTACATTTTCCAAACTCTACGAAGTATTCCGGCTTGTTGCCCGTTCTCCACCTGTTTCCCGAGCTGTTGAAGCCTTCTATTGACCAACCGGCTTATGTTTCCGCAATTCAGATGCATATCGTTTTACTTCCTCGTAAAGTCAGCCACGAGTCTAGGCGGTGTTCACATGGCGGTTGAGTATTGTACGGTCGTTAGATCAGATAACATTATCGTTCGTGCGTTTCTTGATGGCAGAGCTCGTGACTGATGGAGAATCAAGACGCTGACGCGGATCCTTGTAAACAGCAACTCATGTTCGAGTTCGCGTTATTGGATGGCCTTGAAGTTTATCCTGCACATCTCCTCTTAGGAGTTCACCGCCATTTTATGCTCTTCGCGTTGACAGATCACGTCAGCAGGAGGCTGGGAAAGGAAGTGCCCGGAAACAGAATAATTGAGCATTTGGAGAGTACCTTCAACATGGAGGGACTGAAAAATCGGCTGCTTGGGGAAGAAGAGGCATGGCTGCAGTCTCTTAGCGAAGAAAGTTTTTCCCTGTCAAGTTCTCTTGGATCTCAAGAGCAATCTGATGGCTGACTAACCCATAGCTAGTCTGGGTGAGTGTACAGTTTGTACTATCTTCATCCAGATTGTACCAGGTCTGGGTTCATTGCCTGCGTTTTCTGCTAGTTTTGACAGTGTACAATCTGTGCTGTCATTATGTAACATACGGTACCATGACAAAGATACCGTAGTCACCGTTAGTTGCCCTACCTTACTAGGTAGAAAGGCAGGTAGCTAGGTAAACCAAAGGGTGTGTTGATTTTTTCAGGCAATTAAAGCCAGCAGCTAAAATAGTGACCCCCCCCCCCCTTCTAGTGTGTTGGGAACAATAAGTCTTAAGCGCCTCTGTCGTGTCGAAACTCAGGACACAAAGCGAAGAAGTCCAAATCGAAGCATCGCGAGTCAACCCTCGGAGGTTAGGGTAACCGCCTGAAGGTTACGGGAAGGTCAAAGGTCAGCGACCTTTGACTTGACCAATACAGCGCGACAGCAAGGACACACAACTGACTCGACATTGAGCAGTTGCCCGAGTCACACTGTATCGAATCGCAACAGCAAGGTAGTTTAATTACATCTATTCGTATTCCTTGTACTCTTATATAAAGCTTTGTATTTGCCTGTTTTAATCAACTTACTTTGCCCTCACATACCAGCGCAAGGTGGTTCAAGGCTTTCTTATTCAACGCTTCCGCTATTACATCATCCTACACAAACTTTAACTCTACAAAGATCCTAGGGCGTTTCAGCCCAACATGGTATGAGAGCAGTTAGAGTTAAAATTCATTATTCAACACTCAGTACATCGAAGAAGACATGTCTGCTAGAAAGGAGAGGAGCTCCTCCAACGGCTCTCCCGGTACTACCCCTACTCCACCACCTGCCTCTGGCCTACTGAGAGAGGAAGGGACAACGACGAGACCAGCAGCTGGGTCTACGGAAACACCCGCAAACCAAGGCGCGGGCTTCGATCCAAGCATGATGGAAAAAAGTTTCTCCTTCATGTCCTTCTACGAGCAGCACCAGCAAGGAGCACCTGCACAATCAAACAACAGCAACAACAACAACAACGTGACGCCTATGAGTCTCGATGGCTCATCCTACGCGCGCGGGAATCAACATCAACAACCCACCTTTGCTCCGTACGAGCCCCAGCGTGGCTCCGTCAGCTTTATGCCGCAACCACAACCTGCACCGGGACAAGAGAGAGCACTGGACGCATTACAAGTTCAGTCGCAATTCGCGCACGTTTTAAAGCTGCAAACGACAAAGCCCTTTGACGGAAAAGACTTCTTCACCTGGTCTTTCGAATTCGAGCTGATGATGGAAGGAGCGCAAATCCTTGGCTTCTTCGACGGGTCCCTGCCATATCCAACAAACGGCACACAGTATGAGAAGCAGCAGCATACTTATCAATCAATGATGGCGTACACTATACTACTAAGGAACATTACCCCGGCCCAACAGCAGAACATCAGGCCTTACCGAGGCTACGGCAACTCCGCGGAGCTCGCGTACAACCACCTGAAGAACCTGTATCAAGCAACAGACAGTGTAAACCAAAGCCGGTTAATGGCGCAGCTAACAACAATCGAAATGAAGCCAGGCGAAAAAGGCATGGAGTATATCAGTCGCTGCCGCGAGCTGCGCGACAGGCTCCTTCGATGTGGAGGTTCAATTTCAGAAGACGCCTTCGTCACGGTCGTCATCGGCGGTCTCGGCCCTCACTGGCGCTCCACTCGCGCCATATTACGAGCACACGGAAGAATCTCCGAAGCGGCACTCTGCGCCGAAATCCACGCCGAGCAGCAAGATATGGACCTGCAAGAAGAACGACATAAGAAAAAGGCATCAGTACCAGAATTCGCCTTTCACACCCAGCGACGTTACAACAATAGCAACACTCGACAGCAACAACAACCGAAGCCAGTACCTCCTTTTTGCCATATCTGCAAGACTTAAGGACATCCTCGCACTCACTGCCCGTATCTTCATCAATCGACAGCACCACAGCGACAACTCCGACCTTCGAGCAGCCAAGTCACCTCGACGCAAGCAGCCCCAACAACTTCAGTCCAAGCTTCAACGACTCCAACACGACAACCTGCGCAAAAACCAAGGAATATCGTCAACTGCATGGTAAAGATAACCGACTCCTGCACAACCGAGTCACCACCGTACTACTCACCCGAAGAACAACTTGACAACAGCACGCCTCGCCGCGAGTCTCTTCAACCGAATCCGACGTACGCCGCCATTGCTCAAAGTGAACCATCCGGGAAAGATACTTGGTTCTTGGACAGTTGCTGCGGACAACACATGTGCTCTTCGGGACGCTTCGTCCAACGCGAACATCGACTTCAACGAGAGGTCGTCATCACAGTTGCCAACAATCAGAACCTGCGCACACGACGACAAGGAGTGGTACAGCTTCAGTCCAGGGAGACTAATGTTATACTACACATGTCAAAGGTACTAATAGCAGAAGGACTCGGCTACAACTTACTGAGCGTCAGCCAGTTGATGGCGAAGGGCATCCACCTGGAAGCCGACAGCACCACCCAGAAATTTAAATTATATCACGGGAAAGGCGGCCTTTACATCGGGAAGGCAGTTCTGAAGAACAACGTCTTCGTCCTGGATTTCGTCCCGGACCTGGGCACCGCAGACAGCGACGCTATTGTTAACTTCACGGACTGGACGCACCCTCCAGACCTTGATCCAGACTTCAGCTCGGAAGGCTTCTGGTACTCCCATACTATCCCTGAAGCAGAACGAACACACGCATTAGCAACAATACAACACTCGACAGCAGCAGACACAACATCGACAGCAGCAGAGACAACATCGACAGCAGCAGAAACAACAACGACAGCAGCAGAGACATCATCGGCAGCAGCAGAGACAACATCGGCAGCAGCAGCAGGAACAACGACACCAGTCCTCGTCGACGAAGAACCACCAACACCCGCACAGCAGTTGAAACCAACTCCACAAGAAGTCCACAGAAGCGCACACTTCGTCGCCAGCTTCTACTCCAACTCCGACGCGTATTAACGCTCACCCGGACACCGCGCTCTTGAAGACATCTGGCACGCACGCACAGGACATCCAAGCAACACAGTGTTAAATAACACAATTCGAGCAGGAGTTTTAGACAAGGACTCGCTACTACTACCCGACGGCACAGAACTTCAACGTGCACGAGGAACTTGCCTTATCTGCCCCGAAGCCGACTTACCCCATCGACCGTTTTCTTCTCACCACAACCCAAGCGCACCTACATACGCACCACTCGAGAAAGTATACAGCGACATCCTCTTCAATCGAGAACCAGGACAAGTCACCTACAATTACACGATAACCTTCATCGACGCCGCCACTCGATACGTATGGAATCGAAACCTACCCAGCCGCGACATGGCTCTCGCAGCGTTCGCCGCTTGGCTACCGGTAGCAGAGAGGGAATCAGGAACACAATTGAAAAGCTTTCAGTCAGACGGAGGAGGAGAGTACACCTCTCAGCGCTTCAAGCAGTACCTGGCGGAAAGGGGAATCAAGCAACTCCTCTCCCTTCCCTACGCACATCAGAAGCAAGGTGTCGCAGAAAGAATGAACAGGACTCTGCAGAACAGCATGCGCAGACTGCTACGTGGCATGCGGCTACCCAACCACCAGTGGCCTGCAGCAATGGACCATGCTGTCATGCTGCACAACTTGTTGTCGTCGTCGTCACTCCCGAACAACGCATCACCGCACCTGCTGTGGACATGGAAGCAGGGCAGCACAAAAATGTTACGAGTTTTCGGGTGCATGGTACAGTACCGACCCCCAGAAGCACGAGCGGGAAGATTTTCACAACGCGCACAGTGGGGACTACACCTCGGCATCGAGAAAAATTACAACGCGTGGAAAATCTTCGACGTCCACTCAAAGGAAACAGTAGCAGCACGTGATGTGATCTTCTACGAGCGACTCACCCTTCAAACGTACCTCGCCAACTTGCACGAGAATCAAAACCCCACAGGTGGCTTTCGTGGTGACCGAGCCTTCGCCTCATCAGCGGACGAAGCAAACTGGGATGAACAGAACGTCGACAACGCATCGGACGAATCCGGGCCTCTCCCGTTCTGCTCCGTCCACGTGCCCATGGACGAAGAAAATCCTCGCGACAGTGCCAACGCCGAAGTCTTCTATCACTTCGCCGACAACGGTTACGTAACACCTGCGACAGTCAACACAAATGAAGCAGAACGGATAGGGCCAAATTTCATACCCGATCCAGAAGCGGGAGACGAAGCAGCTTATCCCGAGGATCCAACACTCCCCCGATACTCACAGACTGGGCTGCAAATCCTCGGCCTCGTCACCGCAGTGCACGGCAACGCGCTTCCTAAGGAGCCTGCGACGGCTCAGCAGGCTCTGGG
The DNA here is from genome assembly GCA_948144175.1 of Closterium sp. NIES-65. NCBI lineage: Eukaryota > Viridiplantae > Streptophyta > Zygnematophyceae > Desmidiales > Closteriaceae > Closterium > Closterium sp. NIES-65. The sequence goes on along the minus strand of CANXME010002306.1, from coordinate 199,352 downwards.
GGGGGAACACAGGGAGGAATGGCGTGAAGCCATGGACAGAGAACTAAAGGCATTGGAGGAACGCAACACCTGGAAGGTCGTTCCCGCAAGCGTGGCAAGGAACAAGACTATTCTCACCGGGAAATGGGTCTTCCGCATCAAAACGAAAGCAGACGGCACGATCGAGAAATTCAAAGCACGCTGGGTCGTGCGTGGATTCGATCAGGAGCAAGGACGAGACTTCACCGAGACATTCGCCCCAGTCAGTCGACATACCTCTCTCCGAATCCTTCTCGCCGTCGTCGCCATGAAGAAGAAGAAGCTGCGACAAATTGATGTCGCCAATGCATTCCTCTACGCACCCGTCGACGCCGAAATCTTCGTCGAACTCCCACATGGTACCCACGGAAACCCCAATCAGGTCTGTCAGCTACTGAAATCTCTCTACATAATCAAACAAGCACCGCGGCTGTGGCAACAGTACCTACACACCCGCCTTACTCGCATCGGATTTCGTCAACTACCTCACGACCAAGGGATGTACCGACTCACCAAAGACGCAGACTACATCCTGGTGATAGTCTATGTCGACGACTTGCTCTACATCGGCTCCACCGACGACGTCACCACCTGGTTCGAAGGGGAGCTGCAGAAGGACCTCACGCTCACGGTCTCTTCTACCGTCACGCAGTACCTCGGGCTCAACATCCGCGAAGAAGAAAATGCGATCTATCTAAGCGCCGAGAAATACGCCGACACAATCGCCAAGCGTTTTTCGCTCACACCTACCGCTATCGCCACGTTATACCGCTACACGGCAAGAGATGACAAAGGAAATTCCGCTCCACTCAAAGCTGCCGGAATACGAGACTACCAGAGGAAACTGGGTTGCCTCCTTTTCTCAGCCGTCACCTGTCGCCCGGATCTATCCTACTCCGCAAGCCAACTCGCTACCTACCTCAAGAAACCCGAAGCAGAGCACCTGGCGGAGCTCGATCGCGCACTGCACTATTTCGTGAGCACGCCGACGATCGGCCTGACTGACTACAAGAGCGAAGCTACGTCAACGAAACTAATCGGCTACGTCGATGCCGACCATGCGGGCGATTCAGATAACAGGCGCTCTCGCACTGGCTACGTCTATCGTCTAGAGCCTATCGGACCTATCTCCTGGCAGTCGAGTAAGCAGGAACTAATCGCTCTCTCCTCAGCTGAAGCAGAATATATCGCCCTTTGCTCAGCCACCAAGGAAGGACTCTACCTTCGCGAGCTGCTGGAAGAAGCAAAGTTAGCCGAGTTACCCAACTTCACCTTGTTCTGCGACAACCAATCCGCAATTCGCATCGCCAACAAGAGCGGATTCGCGAACCGAACGAAGCATATCGCCCTGCGATACTTCTTCGTGAAAGACGAAATCGAGAAAGGAAAACTCGAACTATCCTACTGTCCCACGTCCGAGATGGCAGCCGACTACTTGACCAAAAGGCTCGAAAAACAGAATTTCGAGTACTGCATGCTGCTGACTGGACAAGGCCACGTCACCATCAGAGACACTCCAGAAGCGAAGGGGAGTGTTGGGAACAATAAGTCTTAAGCGCCTCTGTCGTGTCGAAACTCAGGACACAAAGCGAAGAAGTCCAAATCGAAGCATCGCGAGTCAACCCTCGGAGGTTAGGGTAACCGCCTGAAGGTTACGGGAAGGTCAAAGGTCAGCGACCTTTGACTTGACCAATACAGCGCAACAACAAGGACACACAACTGACTCGACATTGAGCAGTTGCCCGAGTCGCACTCTATCGAATCGCAACAGCAAGGTAGTTTAATTACATCTATTCGTATTCCTTGTACTCTTATATAAAACTTTGTATTTGCCTATTTTAATCAACTTACTTTGCCCTCACATACCAGCGCAAGGTGGTTCAAGGCTTTCTTATTCAACGCTTCCGCTATTACATCATCCTACTCAAACTTAAACTCTACAAAGATCCTAGGGCGTTTCAGCCCAACATAGTGGATCCACTTGAAATCTCTAACTAACTTTTTAATGCTTTTGACGGTTGAAGCGTTGTTCTGTTTTGTTTTTCAGGCGCTTTCAAGTCTTCACATTTATTTTCACAAAAAATGTCGCAAGCATGTGCAAATGAGACGTGCGATTCCCGATTACACGAGGGGGCCAATTTCAACAGGTTTTGCATGTGCAATTCACGCACAACAAACGCCTCACACATGGACCTGCTGGAGCGGCACAAACAGCGTAGGAAAAGCGGAAATTCATAAAAAACATAGAAGTTTTATGTTAGGAATAAAAAAACGAAGAACGAGAAGGAAACGACAACGCACGTAGAGAGCTGATTGAGCGAAAATTGTGGAATGGTAGGGTGTGGGGAGATGGGGGGGGAGAAAGGAAGGGTGACTTGCAGGCATTTCGGGGCGAGCGCGAAGGTGCCAAGATGGGTGATGGGAGGGGAGAAACGAAGGGCGACGGGCAGGCATTTCGGGGCGAGCGCCAGGGCGCCGAGGTGGGTGACGGGAGGGGAGAGAGGAAGGGCGACGACTTTTTCGAGGGAGAGAGGATAGGCGACGGGAGAGATAAAGGGCGACGGGAGAGAGGATAGGCGACGGGAGAAAGGAAGGGCGACGGGAGAGAGGATCGGCGACGGGAGAGATAAAGGGCGACGGGAGGGAGGGCAATGAGAAATTTAGAACGAGAATGAAATGACTATGAATGAAGTGAGTACAAATAGGAAACTCTAGTTGGGTTGTACCCCCTATGAGATACCCCACTATAGCCTACACAAAAAAGTAAGCTATAATATTTTGACACACCCCCATAGGCAAAGTGGGGGAGAACAAGGGGTCACAAGACCAGTCAAGCAAAACAAAGCAAAGCTCAGCGTGGATCACAAAGTCACCACACATTTCGAGCACAAGTTCAAGGGCCACAAGGCCAGTTCACATGCAAGACCATATATAGAGATATACAAGAGTCAAGCAAGCAAGAGCAAGAGTATATATAGGTCGAGGTACAAGCAAGGTCAAGAAGTGAGCAAGTGAGGCAAGACAGGCACAAGACCCAACTGCGTGCAGCAACGCTGATGATCACAAGGCGCAAGTGCCTTGGTGAAGACATCAGCAGTGTTGGCCTCAGAGGCCACGTACGCAAGTCGCAACTGTCCACGCTGCTGTAGCTCACGAGCAAGGAAAGTAGCGGAGAGCAATGTGCTTTGTCCTGTGCTCCAGTCGCTGCTCTCGACACAAGGCCAGCATGGCCTTGTTGTCTACGTACAGGACTGGAGGAGAACGAGGCGGCTCTCCAAGGTCGGTCAACAGGTAGGTGAGCCAGTGTAACTCCTGTGCAGCCATAGCCCCGGCGTAGATCTCAGCCTCACAACTGGAGCCGAGAACAGAAGACGAGCGGGTAGCCCGCCACGAAACAGAGCCGGAACCAAGGCTGAAGGTGTAACCCTGTGACGACCGCTGCGTAGCCTGGTCGTCAGCCCAAGAAGCGTCCGCGTGCCCAGTAAGGACCACTGGACTGCGCCCTCCAAGCACTAGCCCCATGCCCGACGTACTGCACAAGTAGCGCAACACCCTCTTCGCTGCAGCCATGTGCTCTGGTCGGTGTCTCCCAGGAGCAACATAGCGTGCAAGAATGCTAAGAGGGTATGCAAGGTCAGGTCGTGTGCAGGTCATCAGGTACATGAGGCAGCCAAAAAGCTTCGCATACGGGCCACTCGACTCTACGGACTCATCCGAAGGCAGAGCTGAGAGCGAGTGTCGAGTAGGCAGATGAGTGGCCTAAGGCGAGGAGTACGTGAAGCCGAAGCGCTGAAGGACCTGCTGCACCATGTGTGACTGAGTCAGGGTAATGGTGCGGCGTGCTCTGTCCCGGGTGATCTGCAAGCCAAGGTAGCTACGCAGTTCACCCAGGTCAGTGCATGTGTGTCTCTTCTGCAACTCGGACTTCACGTAGGCGAGTCAAGCAGTGTCAGCTGTGGCAAAGACCAAGTCGTCGACGTACACGAGGATGTAGAACGGCGGCAGAGAGGTGTCGGTGCGCAGAAACAGCGACGGGTCGGCAGTAGAAGGAGCAAACCCAAGTGTCGCCAGCGTAGTCCTCAGTGTGTCGTGCCACTCACGTGGCGATTGGCGGAGACCGTAGACTGGACGCCGGAGACTCCACTGGGTACCAGGAGGGAAAGACCCAGTGAAGCCAGGTGGGCGACGCAGCCAGATCTCCTCGTGCAGGCTGCCCTGCAAGAAAGCTGTGCTGAAGTCGAGAGAGTGCAGCTCGTAGTCACGGTGAGCAGCAACGTGCAGCAGTACCCGAAGAGTGGTCATCTTCGAAGTGGGGGAGAAGGTCTGAAAGTAGTCAACCCCCTGCCGCTGACTGAAGCCACGAGCCACGTAACGCGCCTTGAAGACAGGCGGAGAACATGGCGGCCGCTTCACCCTGAAAATCCACATGCCACTGACGATGTTCGCCCCAGGAGGGGGAACAGCGTCGACGTAGGTGCTTGTGGACTTCCAGGAAGCCATCTCAGCATCCATAGCTGCCTGCCACTGAGAGGAGTAGGGACCCTCTATCGCCTCCGCGTAAGAGCGCGGAGTCGGGATGTCTAGTGCATCCGGGTCTCCCTCAGGGTCTAGCAGTACAGACGCGAGATGAGGTGAAGCGGCGGCCAGACACTGGAACTCCTCCTGCCTGTCCTCAAGGACGTCTGTGCCAAGGGCACACTCACCCCCGACGGACGGAGGACAGGCAGACTCAGACTCAGCGACAAGACTAGCAGCGTAGTCTAGACGACAGCGCGCAACAAAGTCGACGAGCTTAGTGACAAGGGCAGACGCAACAGAAGACTCGAAAGAAGGGTCAGTGACAGCAGTAGCAAGGAGACGCGTGACAGTAGGACTGGCAGCACGAAGAGAGTCCGACTCCGGGTCGGTAAGAGCAAGAAGAGAGGAAGCAGGAGGAGAAGGCAAAGGGGCACGCAGAGGAGCAGTAGACGGATGCAGAGACATTCGGTGCGTGCCAGGGACAGGAGGAGGACGCTGACGCGAACCGCGACCACTAGCGCGCGCAGTACGAACAGGCGACGCAGGACGAGACGCAGGCTCACGACGCTCAGTAAGACCTCCAGTCGGACCAGCGTAGGGAGAAGGAGCAGGCAAAGGTGAGGCAGGCTGTAGCTGTGACTGTGACGAGACAGGCTGTGGACCCTCTAAGGGAAGAGGAGGAGGACCAGGAGAAGGTGTAAGACCAAGAACCTGCTGCAGGAGTGGAACGAAGTACGGCCGGGGCCGCGCGGCGTTGCCAGAAACAGCAGGGACAGCACCAGTACCCCCAGCAGGAGTACCCGCTCCAGCAGCACCTCCAGTAGGACCTCCAGTAGCTCCAGAACCTCCTGCAGCACCACCACGAGCACCGCCAGGCGGACTTCCAGCGGCAGTCTCAGCGTCAGCACCCTCAGCAGCACCAGCTCCAGGAGAACCCTCAGACCCAGCAGCTCCTGCACCCACAGTACGAGCACCGCCGGGACGCTCGGCAGCAGTACCCTCTGCAGCCGAAGAACCTCTAGCACCAGCAGCACGCCTCCAGCGCCTGGCAAACCACTCACGTAGCTCCTGAGGGGAGAGTGGCTCTCGGCGAGACGAAGCACCTCCAGGCGGAGCACCCCCAGTCTCAGCACCCCTAGGCTCAGCACCCCCAGGCTCAGCACCCCCAGGCTCAGCACCCCCAAGCTCAGCACCCCCAGGCTCAGCACCCCCAGGCACAGCACCCCCAGGCTCAGCACCTCCAGACTCCGCACCCCCAGGCTCAGCACCCTCAGGTGTAGCACCTCCAGTCTCAGCACCCCCAGGCTCAGCTCCCGCAGCAGCACCAGAGTCACCAGTGACCTCGACAGGCTCGACCGCGTCTACCTGGGACACACCTGAAGGGGCAGGACCCTGAGGGGGGAGGGGGTCTACCGGGGGGGGACCTGGTACCAAGAAGAGCGGGGGCGGGGGGAGGGACGGAGTGCGGTAGGGGAAGAGGCGGTAGTAGGGTACCGACTCGTCGAACGTGACGTCCTGGGAGGACAGAACACGTCGAGAGGTGGGGTGGTAGAACTGCCACCCAGGGACGTCAGGGGGGAACCCCAGGAAGACGCAGGGAGCAGCGCGAGGGGACAGCTTGTCCGCAGACAAGTCGCGGACAAACGCCCGAGATCCCCAGACATGGAACGCCGACGCATCGCCAACCTTCCCCGTCCACAGCAGCGCTGGGGAGGTCTCCGGCCTAGAGACCCTGGGGTGGAGGTTGATCTGATGCGCTGCGTACCTGACCGCAAACGGCCACAGAAAATGGGGGGCAGCCGCATGCATCATGGACGTACGAGCGACGTCCATGACCATGCCAATGCGGCGCTCTGCAATCCCATTTTGCTGCGGGGAGTCCGGAAGCGTGAAGGTCTGGCGGATGCCTCGCGCACGACAATAGGCACGCAGAAGGCCAGAGGAGAACTCTCCGCCTCTGTCCGAGTGCAGACGCAACACAGGAAAGTCCGAGGCAAAGCTCTGCCTGAGCTGGAGACGAGCTGCGCGGATCCAGTCGATCAGCACCTCAGTGACATCACCCTTGCTGCGCAAGGGGAAGACTGTGGTGTAACGCGAGTAGTCGTCAACCACCAGCAGGAAGTAGCGCTCGTGACCGAGTCCATGGACGCGGGCAGGGCCCCACACATCCATGTGAAGCGTCTGCAACGGAGCCTCTGTCGGAGGAAACTGGGAGGAGTGAGGGGCAGCACGCTGGCGCCCCTCGACACAGGGGACACAGGCAGGGCCAGGGCCCTGAGGAAGGGGAGTTAGAGACCGGGGGAGACCAGACACAAGAAGACGGGAGGCCATGCCTCTGAGCCGAAGCAGAGAGGGGTGGCCAAGGCGGTGGTGCCAGAGGAGAGTCTCGTGAGACAGACGGCGACACGAACAGGGGGCAGACTCAGGACCAGACCTGGACGCTGCAGCAAACACCTGACCAGCCGAAGGGACTCTACCAAACTCAGCACCTGGAGGAGAAGCAGTGGTCAGTGTGTACAGACTCGACCCTGGCTGACGTGTAAACGTAGCCAGGTGACGACCCGTGCTAGCCTCCGTGCAGTGCGTCACTCGCTGACTAGCAGGGGTGAACTGGTGGACTCCCGCATCCTGTAGGTCAGCACCACTCACCAAGTTCGTAGAGAACGAGGGGAGGTAGAGACCAGACAGGGTGCCAGAGGGAGCCGCCAGACACGGGAGGACTGTGGAGAAGCGAGACAGGACAGGACCCCCAGAGGGGTCAGCCAGGGAAACCGCAACCGGCCGACTAAGCGGCGTAAGTGTGGTGCGGTCCCGAAAGAAAGAGCGAGACGCTCCAAAGTCAAGAGTGAAGGTGTTGGAGGCCGAAGCCGACGCAGTACCTGAGAGCGCAGACGCACTAGTACCTGAGAGAGCAGTCTCACGAGTACCTGAGAGCACAGACGCACTGGCACCTAGAGCAGAAGCCTCACCGGCACCTGGAGCAGCAGTACCAATGCCCGGGTCGGGCGGGAAACACCGGTTACAGTCACCCTCCTCACTAATGGTCACAGCATACATGGCAGCAAGGATAGCATCAAAATCAAGATCAAAGATAGCGACATCTGCCCTAGACAGCTCTCCCCAGCGGGGGATCTCCGCGGCCTCCGGGAACTGCTGACGCCAAGCGTCCGTCAGGCGGCCAAAGCAGCGCAGGGCGGAGTGGGCACCCCCACACTGCTCTCCTGTGCGGTCGCCAGTGCGGAGAACGTAGGTGCAGGGACCAAAACCCCCACCGGGCTGACGCTGCGTGTACCACTCACGGAGCTGCTGAGGGGTGGGGACGTCGCGAGAACGCTGCTGCTGCTGCTGCTGGCGCTGACCGCCACCAGTGTCGCTCCGCTGTGAAGCTCCACTCCGACCACCTCCACCTCCGCCACCCCCGCCTCCGCCTCCATCGCCCCCGCCTTCACCTCCACCGCCGCCACCTCCGCCACCTCTGCTACCACCACCACCGCCGCCGCCACTCCCTCCTCCACTGCTGCCACTAGCACCCCCACCCCCGCTACCACCTCCACCGCCACCCCCACTCCCTCCGCCGCCTCCACCTTCACCGCCACCGCCCCCACTGGCCCCACCCGCTCCCTTGCCCCCCTTGCCCTTGCTAGAGCGGCGTCTCCCGCTAGGGGCAGACGCCGCACCGACCGACTCAAGACCAACGAGGTCGGCCGCAGCGGCAGAGGCGACAGAGGGCAGGAGAGGGGAAGGAGAACACCCCTCAAAGATGGAGGCGCGGGGGTCACCTCTAGAGGCTCCTACAGCGACTATGCTCTTCTCTGCTGCAAGGAGGGCCTTCTCTAGGTTGTCGATTGTGAGGGTGGTGGGACAGACTGCGAGGAAGTGGTCCCGGACTACACGAAGGGAGTCAGGGAGGCGAGTGACTAAGAAGTAGAGAGTGATGTACATGGGGGGGGGGTTCTTGGCGCAGAAGTCAGCAGGAAGCGCAGCGCGGTAGCGAGTGTCATTAGTGCGGAGGTGCGTGATGAGATCAGCGACAGTGGGAAAGGCGGCAAGGTCAGGGGAGAGGAAGGGGAGCATGAGGCGGCTCAGTGCAGCAGTGGCAGGGGAGGAGTAGCGCGCAACTACAGCGTCGTACAAGGTCTGGGCACTCTTGTACTGGCTAAAGTGCGCGCGCTCAGCAGTAGGCAAGTGGCGACGCACAGCAAGACGTGCAGCAGCATCGCGCGTGGCCCACTGTGAGCGAACAGTGGCGTCAGCATCAGCAGCAGGGGAAGGGACGGCGCCAGAGGTGAGGTCAAAGAGAGACAGACCGTCTGCCCTATCGCACTGTAAAAACAGCTGCAGGTGGTCGAGCCAGACCTCAAAGTCTATGGCTCGACCCTCAGCGTCAAAAGCGAGGACACTAGGGGTAGCCATGACGACGAGAGTGAAGCAGTGCAAGCAGTAGGGGAAGGGCACGCAGTGAGAGCGGTACAGTGCTCACCGGGCAGGGCAGGTCGGGCGGCTCGGTAGAAAGGCGGCTCGGCTACTCAGCGACTCGGCTCCCGGGCGGCTCGGCTCCCGGGCGGCTCGGCGGTAGGGCGGCTCGGGCGGGGCGGCTCGGCTGCTGGGCGGCTCGGGTGCAGGGCGGCTCGGCTGCTGCAGGTGGGCGGCTCAGCTGCTGCAGTTGGGCGGCTCGGCTGCTGCAGTCGGGCGGCGCGAGAGTAAGGGGCGGCGGGGCCGTGACTGCTGGGGCGGCGGGGCCGCGAGACCAGGGGCGGCGGGGCCGCGTAGTAGGGGCGGCGGGGCCGGGAGCGCTTGGGGCGGCGGGGCCGCGAGATCAGGGGCGGCGGGGCCGTGAGCGCTGGGGCGGCGGGGCCGCGAGATCAGGGACGGCGGGGCCGTGAGATCAGGGGCGGCGGGGCCGGGAGCGCTGGGGCGGCGGGGCCGCGTATCAGGGGCGGCGGGGCCGGGAGCGCTGGGGCGGCGGGGCCGCGTATCAGGGGCGGCGGGGCCGGGAGCGCCGGGGCGACGGGGCCGCGTATCAGGGGTAGCGGGGCCGGAAGCGCTGGGGCGGCGGGGCCGCGAGATCAGGGGCGGCGGGGCCGTGAGCGCTGAGGCGGCGGGGCCGTGAGATCAGGGACGGCGGGGCCGCGAGCGCTTGGGCGGCGGGGCCGCGAGATCAGGGGCGGCGAGGGCCGCGCTTTCAGGGTCAGCGGGGCCGCTAGATCAGGGGCGACGGGGCCGCGAGATCAGGGGCGGCGGAGCCGCGTGAGGAAGGGCGGCGAGAGCCGCGAGAGCAGGGCGGCGAGGCCGCTAAGGCGGCGCGAGGGCGGGCAGCGGGGCGCGGGCGCTAAGGCGGCGCTCGGGCTGCTAGGGCGGGCGGCTCGCTAAGGCGGCGCTCGGACCGTTAGGGCAGATCGAAAAAAAAAAGTAAGAGCAAGGGCCCGGAGCGCGCTCCGGGCAGGAAAAAAAAAAGGTTCGATGTGGTGGGCCCTAAGCACAGTTCCCACGGGGGAACCTGCTCGATACCATGAGAAATTTAGAACGAGAATGAAATGACTATGAATGAAGTGAGTACAAATAGGAAACTCTAGTTGGGTTGTACCCCCTATGAGATACCCCACTATAGCCTACACAAATAAGTAAGCTATAATATTCTGACAGGCAACGGGAAAGAGAAAGGGCGACGTGACAGAGAAAGGGCGACAAGAGAGAGCAAGGGCGACGGGAGAGAGAAAGGGCGACGTGACAGAGAAAGGGCGACGGGAGAGAGAAAGGGCGACGGGAGATAGAAAGGGCGACGGGGGAGAGAAAGGGCGACGGGGGAGAGGATAGGCGAGGGGAGATAGGAAGGGCGGAGGGAGGGGCGACAGGATGGGCGACGGGAAGGGCGACGGGATCGACGATGGGATGGGCGACGGGATGGGCGACGAGATGGGCGATGGTATGGGCGACGGGATGGACAATGGGATGGGCGATGAGAAGGCAGCGGGACGAGCCACGGAAGGGCGGCGACAGTCGCGTGGGTAAGGGAGGCGAGAGGAGATCGCGTGGGCGACGGGACGGAAAAACGCGGGCGCAAAGGGACAGACTGAAAAGCTTACACTCATAGCTTTCGGATGCAACACGACGGACATTCTGATTAATACATGTGTAGATAACGAGGGCCTAAGTTGAGACATAGCCTACGCCTAGCCTAGCTACTTACGGCAAAACTTCCGACGCAAAATTGGTAGTAGTTCACCCCATCCCAACTTGAAACATCAGTTGGGCCCAAATCGATTGGACAGACTGAAACGATCGCCTGTGCAATTGTCGTGCGGGCTTAGCAATGAGAAGTACGACGTCACACATCAGGAAAATGTCTCAATTTTGGCGGGAACCAACCAAAGGTGTTCGATTTGCACGTCCGCAGCGTTTGAAACGGTACAAACTTCTCAGTCCGTCTAAACTTTGTTTCGCCCGGCAAACTCGTCCCTGCGCCCTTTCAAGTTGGGTTTGGGTTCACTATTTTGCATCTCGGTTTCAAGTCTCTTCTAGTTTCTTTCATGTTGGCATGAATAATAATTAAAAGTTGGTTACTATTTTGCCAACCTGGACCAGCGGCTATTCCGTGTTTTGTGTTGTCAAATGTTCTGGGCACTGTGACCAATACTTGGCGTCTCATGTTTCCCATGCCAAAACATGACTGGTAAATGATTGTTTGGGAGAGATGAGCCATCTCACAATTGTGTACATAAATTCAATGATGTATTGTGGCCCCTTTACAGTCACAGCTCGTTTGGGGATGTTCGAACATTTACACCCTGTTTCGCGCTAGCAGAGCATCTGGTTGCAGAACATGCGCTGGTTGTAGAACGTCACCACGTTTGAAATGGTCTTATCACCGACGGTACAAGCACATTCACAAGAAAGCGGCTAGCTAGGATGCTGCATGGTAAAGAACATTAACCAAGCGTTTCAAAGCGGTTGAAAAGGGTATACAGCGATAAAGAAAAATTTTGCCCCCAGTACCACTCCGTCAGCTGGTGCGGCTTTGCCCGCAGGTTTCAGCCATACGGTTTATGGCACCTTACCGCACTATAGCAGCGAATCGCGCAAGGTGAGAGGGTCGAGAAACAGGGTGTATACGGTACAGCAAAAGGCAAGGCCAACTGTACCCCAGATTCCGCGTCAAATTCCAACGGCCGTCAACTCACATCCAGATTGGTCAAACCTCCACGTTCTCCTCGAATGTGCAGCCTAGGTGTACGGATCAATACACAGCACAGCACTGTACCTCTCGTTTTTTCGGCCACCTTGAGATCTGCAGTTTCATAGCCTGCCCAGACCATTCTATTTCTGTATTACAGCGGTCAACTGTAGTGTACGATGTTTTGTTCTTCTCGAAGGGTAGACAGGGTAATTACCATATGCCACATCCCGGACGGAACCCCCAAATCGCGACGCGCCTATCAATGGCACTGTACACGACCCCCGTCTTGGATGGTGGGCTTCTGCACACCGACTTGTTGACCAATCTCCATCCAACACATGACAAACAAAAACAAGGGAACGAAAGTGATGTGGCCGGGTGGGCGCAAGGGAGTCACAAACACGCACTGTAAACATGTTCCATCTCATCTTTTCGCAAACCAAAATACAGTACAGATTGAGGACAAAAAGGGAGAAGACCATTCAGGGGCCGAACAGTGGCAGAGGGGTGATCGACCAGGGGCCAAGAGGCCCGATATTACCAAACCGCTTCGCATAGAGGATTTAACAAAGAGTCTTCATTTATTTCACGTAATTATGTTACTAGTGGCATGTACCGGCTCGCATTTTCGCTCGCGTGTCGTTTAGCGAGCCGACTCTACCGGGAACTCTAGGGCAGAAAAAAACTAAAACTCATTGGGAACCTGGATGCAATTTCGGGATGGATAAACCCTTAAAAATGAAACTTCCTGGTATTTAGGGTTGATCCCTCCCGAGTCACATCCGTTTCCGAATGGGTAATATATATATAATATTTTTTAATGTGGTTTCCGATTGGGCAGGTGGTATGCATCACCCAGAATATTTTATGTTGTTACGTAATCACGATTTGACACGCCGAATTCAATTCCAGAAGAAGGCGACGCGCGCGCTGTAGTAGGTGGCGGTCAAAACCCTCAATAGATAATAAGAACTCAATTTAGATTTCTTTTAGCAGTTATCTTTTACTTATGGTTCGGCTTGTTTGCCGAGTCGTTTGGTCAGCTCCAGGTTGAAATCCTACGGTCGAGATTTTCCGGCCCTACTTCGATCACCCTTCTGGCACTGTTCGGCCTCAATATGATCTTCTCCCGGAAAAACACGACGAGTGAGAGAATGTCACTATTGTTTTTGTACGTGTACTGTAGTCCTCTCTTGTTCCCTCCCTCTCGAAAGAGGGCAGGCCACTACACCCCCGAAACGGAGATGGAATCGTGCGGAACAGAACGACAGTCGGAACTTGGAAGCATTGGATTTTGGCAGTTCAAGTTTGGCGTTTCCGAGAGGGACGATGTACAGTTGTGAGGTGGGATGGGGTGGTCCTCCCAGTGTGAACGATCCACGTCCTTGGGACAGCGTTACAAGAAAGAAGTTTTTGAATTTCGGCGCCTGACTCTATTCGATCAGTCATCAATATATAGACCGCTCTAGGACGAAAGAAAACTCAGTGAGCCGAGGCTCAGTCTCTGTACAGTATTATACATTCACGCTCCTAGAATTTCCTTTGCCACAAACAACCAGCCGAAACCAATTCAGGCAGCAATCAGGAACTGACCCAGGTGATGCCAAGCCATTCTTCTTGTTGATCCATGATCCAAGGTGTACGACTGCACTTGGTTTGGGACATCAGCATGCCTGTCGTCCTCTCCGTCGTACGATTTGTCGCTAGTTCTCTCCACCGCACCCTCCCACCAACCACGTCAGCCCTCAAGACTTGAGCATCCTCCATTCACATCAACTTTCTTGTGCTGGCCTCCCCCTCACTCCTGCCCTGACTTTTCCAAACCAAACTGGGTCTTTGTGGGGGTTTGGTTCGAGTCCCCGACCTGCCCTGACCTTGCCCCACGACGAATGCACACATCTCCACCAGTGCCAGTCTCCCCTCCCGTGCTCTCAAGACACCGATGTACAGTGTATTCTGGGCAGCAGGAGTGCTGCTGTGCAGAAAAGCGTTTCGCACAACAGGTGGTTCGTTTCGTTACTTCCACCGCCCTCCCTCCTCCCACCCCCAAACCAACAGCATTTTCCGTTTCCCACCACCTCATGTTCATCTGCTCCTCCTCGTCGTCATCCTTCGTCCCATTTCTCCCAAACAACGTTCCCTTTGGATGCCACAACTCACCACCACCACCTAATCCCAGCCGCTGCGCCTCGAGGACCCAGCTCACAACATTCTGACCCGAACTTACTCTAGGTTTAGTAGACAGAGGCTCGGCGCTGCCTGGCTCGCCAAAATCACGCAAAGCTGCGTGTTCACCTGTAACCGGAACCCTAGTCTTGTATCCTTCGCAGAGCCAAAGCTGCCTTCTATCTTAGAATCAATTTTCTGTGCCAAGAAGTCTCAGGTTATCTCTCGATGACGAGCACGGATCACCATCCTGTGGCGGCCCCCCTCCGGCCGCCGCACAGAACGTCCTACTCTGCCGGGAAGTCCGTTACGAACGCGCTTTTCGGTAACCACGCCGACGATGATTCGCCGGGAGCCCTGTCCAGCGTGTACGCGGCGCGTAGAACCCTTTCGAAGGACACGTCAGTGTCGCTTCTTTGTTCTGTAGATGCCGCCGCGATAAAGCAGTTCGAGAACGTGGAAAGAGCCTCTGTTCCCGCAGTTCCCGCCAAGACTGTAAATCTCTCTGCGACCGACTTACTGCTTCTCCTCAGCCCGAGTGTCGCCAATAACGCAAACCTCCACGCATCCACGAACAACCCTTACGGTTGTCGCGAGTGCTCGGGGAAGTTCCCCTCGTTAAATGCACTTAACGAGCACTATCAGGAGGAGCACCAGAAAGAGACCCACCTTTCTAATTCCAACTCCCCTCTTATCCATGGCGCCGGAGCGCTTACGCCTCCTAGCGGAATCTCAGAACGTCTGGATTCGGGATCCCCGGTAATAGAGTCTTCGGTATCGAACAGTGGGCGCACGAAACGCGGCAACGGACGGCGTGTTCTTAGCGGTCCGCTCGAGGCGCCGCGACGACGCACGGGACGGCGCGTCGTGAGTGGGCCCCTGGAGCCGCGGAGAGTCACCGCGCGAAAGACCAGCGGTCAAGCGAGTCCGATGAGTCAAACAAGTCAAGGAACGGGGGAAGACGAAGCCTCACCACCCGCGGACTGGTCTTGCGGAACGCCGAATGGGCGGAAGCGCACACGGATTCCGTCGGAGCCGATTCAGGAATCCGCGATGAGCGGCGAGAGCTCGGAGACGAAAGAAACCGATTGCGTCGCTGGTCCCGCGTCCTCCGCGGGTGGCGCCTCGCAAGTTCTAAGCTCATCTTCTGCCGCTGCGACCGTTGCGACCGCTGCGACCGCTAACAACAGGCGGCAAGCGAAGGGGACCGCCGCCGCAGCCGCTTCTACCACCCCCGAGCGTTCTCCGCCTTCCGCCTCTGTGCGAGGCAGCCCTCCGGATCAGCAGCAGCTTGTGACTATGTTTCAAGCGCTCACGCCGGGCGCGGAAGCTCCGCGCGGAGAGCTCGGCGGAGGAGCGGCGGGCGCGCGGCCGACGACGGCGGCGGCGGCGGCGCAGCCAGGTTCAGCCCCGGCCGGCAAAAATATCTCTGTTCCCCCCCGTCACCCGCAGCCGCACTCGGGGCGAAAGAACGCGGGCGGCGCGGATCGGAGTGGGGCTCCTGGAACGAAAGCAGCAGCAGCAGCGGGTAGCACGGTGGGCGGCGTGGGTTCCGGGAGCTCGGGTGGATCTGGCTTGGGAGGGAGCAGCGCCGCGGATGCAATCGCGCGAAGACGTCCGGGTGAAGAGGGCTCGGCGCTTGCGGAACAACGCGCGCCAATGGAGGGCCTTGCGGAAGTACCCTCGGAAGCACTAGCTGCGGCCGTTATTGCCGCGATCGTGCCCACAGAAGGTGTGCAAAGCGGGTGCAGACACAGAGTCTTTGTTGCATGTTCACGTGAGAGTTTCCACGGGAGTTTTCGTTTCACGGGCTTGTTTAGGGTTTGCAAGTTGGCACGAATAGTCACTCTCGTTTACACCGTTGCCGAGTAACGGCTATTTTTCCTTTATCTCTTTGTTTTTGTGTGTGTGTGTGTTGTTTTATTCCCGCAGGTGCTGTGCCGAAGGGAAATATTGCTTCGGGAACGTCAGGCGGAGCACGCAACTCTCTAGGCGCGTGGTGGAGGTCCGGATCTCGCGGTTCGGTAGGGACAACGCGGTCAGCCGCACTCAACCAATCTCTCGGTACTTCCGCAGCTCAAGGCGCCCTAGGCTCCACGTCGGGAGCAGGCTCGGCAGACCGGTTCTTGGCTGAGCAGAAAGATATTCTCATGGGGGAGGGCGGTGGGGGGAGCGTAAATCCCTTGGTTCAGGCTACGCAGGGTGCTGCCGGGGCTGCTCGGTTTGGTAACACCAATCAGACCAGTTACAGTCCAGCGGGTGACATTTCAGGCAGTAACGTAAGAAATATTGATGGTGTTAATCATACAACAAACAATGCTGGTAACATTGAAATGGCGACGGTTTTGCGTCCGACACAGACCGCCTCCTCGCCGACCCGCCAGCTGTTTCACAGACGAGCAGCGTCGTCGTCAGCAGTTCCGGCAGCAGACTTGGGTCGGGCAGACCTGAATATTGCAGAACCGGCCGCACCTGCCGGCAGCAGCGGTGGCAGGAAGGGCAGTCCGACAAGAACTTCGGGCCTGGGAAATGCGGGGTTTGGGCAGCTGCGAGCGCTAGCGTCTCTGCTGAAGCAACAGCTGCCACTGCTGCAGAAGCAACAGCAGCAGCAGCAACAGCAGCAGAGCCAGTTGGAGCAGCAGCAGCAGCAGCACTTGCAGCAACCTCAGCAGCAGCTGCAGCCTCCACAAGAGCAGCAGCAGCAGCAGCAGCAGCTGTCGACGGCACAGGGGGATCGGCAGGTTCCTGTGCGTCGCTCAGATGTGTTTCAAGTGCAGAAGCTACCGGATGGTCTCCGCGCCCTCTTCCGGTCGTCCTCAACCTCCGGTGCTCCTTCCCCCAAGTTTTCAACGCAGCAGCACCAGCAGATGCAGCAGCAGGTACAACAGGTGCAGCAGCAGCAGCATCAGGTGCAGCAGCAATCACCAGCTCCCAGGGACCCTGTGTCAAGGACACCAGTGCAGCAGCAACACGAGCTTCTTTTGCAGCAGCATCAGCAACTGCAGCAGGAGCAAGTTCTGTTGCAGCTGCAGCAACATTTGCAACAGCAACAGCAACAGCAACAGCAACAGCAACAGCAACAGCAACAGCAACAGCAACAGCAGCAGCAACAGCAGCAGCAACAGCAGCAGCAACAGCAGCAGCAGCAGCAGCAACAGCAACAGTGGCAGCAGCAGCAACAACAACAACAGCAACAGCAGCAGCATCTGCAGCAGCAGCAGCACTTTCAGCAACATTCACAACAGCAGCAGGCAGGGCAGTTGCTGCATCAGAATTTCATCCAAGCCCCAGTCCCCACCATCACACAACCTTGTGCTATCAATGCCCCTCATGGTAGTCATTTCCAGCAACATTCTCTCAACGGTTTTCCTGCCATGCAAGAAGGGATACCAGCCATAGGTGGGGGATCATCCGCTAGTGCAGGCGCGAGTGCAGGTGTAATTGCCAATGCAGGTGGTAGTGTATTCACTAATCCAGGTGCAAATGCATTTGCGAATACAGGTGCAAATGCATTTAGTAACGAAGGCAATATTGCATTCGCTAATATAGGTGCTAATACAGGTGCTAATACAGGTGCAAGTGCATTCACTAATGCAGGTGCGATTGCATTTGCTAATACAGGTGCAAATGCATTAGCTAATACAGGTACGAGTACGTTTGCTACTATGGATGCTAGTGCAGGTGTGAGTGCAGGTGTGAGTGCAGGTGCGGGCAGGCAGAGGTCCCGTGGAGCTTGGAGGGAAGATGGGAGGCTGCTTAGCCTTGGGCTGCCTGATGTGCTGGTCACAGACGAGTCACCAGCATCACCTGCTGACATGAAAATGATGGATCTTGAGCTGAGATTGTAAGAGGAAAGGAACATCCAGTTTACGTAGTATTTTTATTTCCTTGACGTGTACGTACATTCAGCCTTTAAATCTGGATTTTGATGTGGAATCTAGGATGGAATGGAAGATCACTCTTGTTTTATATACCCTTATGATAGTAAAATACCATATGTATTTCTGATTTTGTTGTACCGATAACAGCGCTCTACCTTACAGTATACGTCGCGAAGCTGATTGTATGGCCTCCCCAGTCTTGCTCATTGAAAACTAACGTGCCCCCAATTCGCCCCAATTGAACACCCCAGACTCAAATCGAATCCTGCTCGCTACCAATGGTGCTAGGACAGCTGCTAAAAAGGGCATTTAGCGGGGCAATTAGGGAGGTAACCCAGCAAACGACCGTTTTCCAGAAGCTCTCCGTCGCGTCGCGTCTCTCTCTCGTCCTATTGGCTGAGCTCGCTGGTGTCGTTTCGACCGTCCCGTGCGGCGCGTTAGCACTCCTCCTCTACTCCCTCCTGCGCCTAGCTTCCCGCACCCGCGTTTTCCTCCGCCATTGCTGCCGAATATGGCGCCGGATTTCCCGCCGCGTGGTTCCTCCTCGGTTTTGGAGCCGCGTAGTCGCGACCGTTGCGCGGATCGCGGCGGGGTTGCAGCGGCTGAGCGGGTTGGTGAAAGCCCGCGGCTCGTTTTGGAGCCGGGTGTGTCCCCAACTCTCGGCCTTTCGTTCTCTTCTCCGATTGGCTCGAGTTCACGTGGTTACTGACGTCAGATATGGGCATCGACCGCGCAACATGTAAGTGACTGCCCCACACTACCGTTCTCTCCCCCCACCCCCCCACTCCGTCCTCCCTCCCCTCCCCCTTTTCCCTCCCTCCGACGCCCGCTGCTGTCTTCTTCACCACCCTCTTTTCTTTCTCAATGTGCCCCATCTTTCCGTCCAGAATGGATATTTATCTGCCCAGTTTCCACCATCACCGCAAGCACCACCACCACCATCATCATCACCACGACCGCCATCCCCAGCACGACAACACCGCTGCCACTGTCAGCGAAAACAACAGCACTAGCAGCAGCAGCACCATTACCAGAAGCAGCAGTAGCAGGAGTGAGGGGTGCAGGGTGGTGGTGTTTGTGCATGGGGGATGCTGGGTGAGCGGTGATAAGTGGCTTTACGCTCCCCTTGCTGCCAGATCCGCTGCCGAAGGGGCAATTGCGGTTGTTATTCAATACACCCTCTACCCCGAGGTAAGTCGGACTTGAAACTCTCATGGGCCATTTTCTGATCACGCCGTTTTCTGGGCCAACATTTATGCAATAAATAGGTATACATGTAATATGTTTAACATGTTTTTTCCTTCCAATCCCGCCAGCTCTTAGCAGAGGGGCAGCAGGAGGAGGCAGGTGCGGCCCTCTCATGGGTGTGTGACAACATCCATGGCTACGGTGGCGACCCCACGCGTGTCTTCCTGTGCGGCCACTCCTCTGGTGTGGCTCTCATCCATGCCCCTCTGCTGTACCCCTCCCTTGACAGATAATTTCACGTTAATTCCATTGACAAGTTTTGATTCCCATTTCTTCTAGTCGTGTTGAGCTCCCTTTGACCTTTGTTGACCCGTGCTGATCGTTTTTGGCACCAGTTGAGTCTTTTTGACCCCTGTTGACTCCAATTAGCCCCCTTTGACCCCATTGACTCGCATTGACTTCTGTTGACTCACAGGGTCGCACACGGTGGCCATGCTGATGTGGCGCCGCTTCAAGGAAGGCCTGTTGGGGGCAGCAGACGCAGCAGGCAGGGCAGCGAGGGCGGAAGGGGGGAGGAGGCAAGGAGAGGCAGGGACGGTGGGAGGTGAGAAGGGAGGGGGCAGTGGTACCAGAGAGGCTAAGGAAGGAGCTGCTTATCCAGATCACCATCACATTAAGAGTGTTAATGATGATAATCTTTATCATCAGCCGCAGCAGTGGGGTGAACGGCAGCAGTTTGAAGGGCACAGGGCTATAACAGATACCCGCCAGCCTTACTGTGTGATAGCACTGAGTGGCATTTTCGACCTTCACTACATGCACACGTATACAGTCACCACCAGCACCGCCCCTCTCACCTGCTTTGTCGAAGCAGTCGGAGGCCCAGCGGCCTTTGCGCGAGGCTCTCCTCCGAACCTGTTCTCAGCACTGGCCGAAGCTGTAGCAGCAGCAGGCCTGGAAACGCATGCCACAGCTACAGGAGGGGCCGAGAGTGTAGACACACCTTCATCTGATGCAGCCTTGTCTCTTTTCTTCTCCGAATTTGGGCGGCAGACTGGTGAAAGAATCATATCAGGCATTGTGGAAGGGAGTATAAAGCCTGCTGACTTCCTTCCCCCAATGCTGCTGCAGTGCAGCCCAGGAGATGCATATGCGCCGCCTCACTGCAGCCTCACACTAGAGCAAGCTCTGGGACGCGTGGGTGGTCGAGCAAAGGTTGCGGTTTACTCGTCCATGCATCACGCTCAGTTTGCGTGCCTCTGGAAGCCTTGGCCCCAACCTAAAGGCTTGGCCGAGGCCAAGGCTCGGGCTCGTAAGCGAGTCGGTCGGGTTTGGTGTGGTGATGGGTTACAGAGGGGTGATGTGTGGTTTGGTGGTGAATGGCTGGATTGGTTTTGTAGGTGTTGGGGGTTGGGTGAAGCTGAAAAGGCCAACCAAGACTTGTTGGATTTAGTGGCAGGACGGGTGTTGCTTGGCGATATTCTGCAGGCTCGTAGCTTCTAATCCTGTATGGTGTTTACTTTTTCTTATTATGTCGTTGTCAAATTTCTATGTTCTCAATTTGTATGCTGGGTGTATTTGCTCTTCATTCCGTGTGCACTGTGCATGCCCAGTTTCCGCGTGAGCATGTTCGTGGACGCGGAAACGACAACCTTGCATGTACAGTACCGTACATTCGTGAAAAAGCCGCAATTCTGCTTCGCAGCTGCCCGGCGCGCACGAGACCGTCTTCCCCCTTGTCGCTTCTCAGCGAACAAGCGAGTCCGCCTGGGGGAGCTCGCTGCCCGCGGGCAAACAAAATAAACCCCAGAAGGGCATGCATCCGGTCAGGGAGGCATCAACCCTAAACACGGGGAGGGCATGGATTTAGGGTTGATGCCTCCCTAGGATGGCATGCCATCCGATGGGGTTTTAGTTTTTGTTTCTGCCCGGGGCTGCATGTCGTCAAGTCGTCAGACGGTCGTCGGGCTTGACGACTTGTTTCTGCTGAGATTTTCCGCCTCACGCCGCTCGCTTTACTCACTCAACGGGCAGCCTAATTACAGTTTGGGGACACGTGGGTTATCCCACTCCCCTTGCCTCTATTTTAATAGCGTCTCGTCCGATATGTGCGTCTCGTCCGCTATGTGCGTCGCGTCCCGCCCCGCTCCGCAATGTTAGGGGCTGAGACGTGCTTACGTGACGTGCATTGCTATAGTTGGCGTTTTTATCCGTCGTTTGAGGTGTGGCAGAAGCTGTCCTCCACCATCGTGGAATACATTCCCCGACAGCTTGTCTCTCGCAAGGAGGCATCTTGCATCGCGTATGTCTACAGTGATCCGGGAGACGCTATGTAGTAGGCAATTCGCGCTTGTTTACACGCGAGATTCTATGCGCGTTAGAGGGCGAACTTCTGTAGGTTGACTGCAGTCAACGCGAGGGCTGTCTACTCCTGTGGCGCCTCATTATTGACTCGTTAGGTTGACTTCAGTCAGCGGAGCCGTCAACGGAGGAAACGCGCTGGTGGACCGCGGTGGCGCGGAGCAGGAGAACGGGTTCGCAAGCGGTGGCGGAAGAGCACGCGGAAAGGGAGGCGGAAGGGGAGGCGGAAGAGGAGTTGGAAGAGGCGGCGGAAGAGAAGACGGAAGAGGAGGCGGAGTAGGAATAAGGAAGCTAGTAAGCGGAACGGTCGCGCGGCAGAAATGCTGTCGCAGTCGTCGGGGGTGCCGCACTGGGAGGCCGAGGACGCGGGCGCGCGGGACGCGGCAGCGGCGGGGATGGCGGGCGGAAGCATGGCGGCGAGCGCGCCGATGCTCGCGCCCCTGTACCCGTCAATATCGATGGACGCGCAAGCGGTCGAGCTCGCGTCGTACATTCTCTTCCCGCCGCCGCCCAGCCACGGCTCGCCCTCCCTCCGATCCCTCAACGGTAAAGTTTCCTCCCCGCCGATCCCCCCGTTTGTACTGACTCCTCCCCCGTCCCCGCCCATGTCCTCGCCCCCGTCCCTGAACCAGCCCGTGCCCTGCCCCCCCCTTCCCCCCGCTATCATCCTTCTGCACTTCCCTTTCCTCCTCGTGCCCCCGCGCGTACCGAACGTCCTTCCTCCGCAGCTTCCCTTGCGCCAATGTTTCTCCCCTCTTTCCCGTCGCCCTCCGCGCGCTCCCCCTCTTTCCCCACGCCCACCCCTCCCCTCCCCTCCCCTCCCGCTTTTTCCCCAGGTTCCGCCGGAGGGCCCTCCGCGCCCACTAGCTCATCCGCGGCGGCGCACCTGGCGCGCCAGGCGGAGGCGGAAGAACCTCTGCTATTCGCGGAACGGATTTCCGCGCAGGCACGGGGCGGGTTGGCGGGGGAAGCGACGGGGGGAATCGACGGGCACGTGGGGAGGGAAGGGGCGGAAGGGGGAGCTGAAGGGGTGGGCGCGGGGAGGGCAGAAGGAGCAATGGTAGGGGAAGGGGAAACGGGGGATAAAGGAAACGCAGCAGAAGGAGACGGAATAGTAGGAGGAGGAGGAGGAGGAGGAGGAGGAGGAGGAGGAGGAGGAGGAGGAGGAGGAGGAGGAGGAGGAGGAGGAGGAGGAGGAGGAGGAGGGGAGGAGGGAGGAGAGGGGAAGAGTGAGAGGTGTACCAGCAGTATCAAGTCATTGCAGCTTCTCTCCTCCTGGTCTTCGTCCCCCCCACTGCCCCCCCATCCACCTCTGCACCGCACCCCCTCCCTCCACCGCAGTTCTCCCCTTCACCGGGAATTATCCCTCCACCGCAATTCGCCCCTGCACAGGGAGCTATCCCTGCACCGCTCTTCACCGCTTCACCGCGAGTTATCACTCCAGCGCGGTTCACCCCTCCTCCGTGAGTTATCCCTGCACCGGGATTCCCCTCTGCACCGTGAGTTATCCCTGCACCGGGATTCCCCTCTGCACCGTGAGTTATCCCTGCACCGGGATTCCCCTCTGCACCGTGAGTTATCCCTGCACCGGGATTCCCCTCTGCACCGTGAGTTATCCCTGCACCGGGATTCCTCCTTGCATCAGGAGCTCTCTCTTGCGCACCACAAGCCCTCCCTGCAGCGCCACCAGCCTGTGACAGCGCTGCTGCAGCAGCAAGACGGCGGTTCTCCCTCTGCTCCTTCTGCTGCTCTTGCTGCTGGCACAGCTGCCACTGCTGCTGCTGGTGCTGCTGATGCAGGAGAAGCGGAGCAGAAGGGGCAGGGGGGGCAGCAGGCTTTTGCCGAGCCGCTCGTAACAAAAGGGGAGGCTTCTGCTGTGGGGGAGGGGGAAGGCGGACGTGCAAGCATGGCAGGGGCGCAGGTGCAAGGGGGTGTGGCGCGCGGGGAAGGGGGAAAGGGAGGGAGCAGCGGGGAGGAGGGCAGAGAAACGGGAGAGGGCGGAGAGAGAGCGGGAGGAGGGGAAGGGGAGGGGGAGGGGGATTTGAGGTCTCTAGATCTGCATTTTGTGCCCTCTGCTCCCCGCTCTATCTTCCGCTTTGACTCTTACGAATTCAGTTTTTTCGGGCCTACTGATTCTGCAGGCTCGGGGGCCACTGTTGCCGGACCTGGCAGTCTGCTTCGGGGGCTCAGTGGTTTGGGACGGCAGCTGTCTATTAGCTGTGCGGAGCGGTTGCCGGAAAAGGTGGGGGGAAGGGGCGCACTGGGGGGAGGGGCGGATTTGGGGGAAGAATGGGAAGTAGGGGAAGGCGCTATTGCAGGGGGAAAGGGATCGGGGGAGCATGGGGAGGAGCAGGGGAAGGGAGGGCGAGAGGGAGGGATAGAAGGCGGATGGGGGAGGGGGAAGGACGGGAATGGGGCGGAAGGGGGAGAGCTTGGTGGTGTTGAAATGGGCGGCAGTGGCATGGGGATGGGCGGCAGTGGTGCTGCCTTGGCGCGCACAGGTGTTGGTGTGGGCGGCAGTGGGACTATAGGTGCGACGTGGCGGCGAATCATGGGGAATACGAGCAAGGAAGGTGGGCTGTATGATGGTGGCAAGGCTGGTGCTGTGGGTGTGAGCACAGGCGCAGGCACAGGCATGGGCATGGGCGTGGGCATGGGCATGGGTATAGGCATGGGCATGCATGGGGAAATGGGGGAGGGGATAGTTCGTACTGACAGTTCATGTCTTGATGCTGTTGTGAACCCCCTCAGGCGTGTTGCGTTCGAACCCCCTGCTGCTGCTGCTGCTGCTGCTGCTGCTCGTGCTGATTCTGCTGCCACCGCTCCTTCAGCTGTCCCTGCTACAGCTGCCCCTGCTACAGCTGCCACTGCTACAGCTGCTGATCCTGGTCAAGACACCAGCATGACCACAGCAGCGGCAGCAGCACCAGCAGCAGTCAACGCCTCACCTCCTCCTGCTCCTCCTGCTCCTGCTTCTGCTCCTGCTCCTTGTGCTGCTGCCACCAGCACGGCTGCTGCCACCAGCATGGCTGCTGCCACCAGCAGG
>CANXME010002306.1:7500-172500 GCA_948144175.1 Closterium sp. NIES-65 | reverse complement strand
CTGGTTTAGGTGGTGCTGCTGTTTCTGGTGGTGCTGCTGTTTCTGGTGGTGCTGCTGTTTCTGGTGGTGCTGCTGTTTCTGGTGCGGGTGCTGGTGGTTTGATCAATGCAGCTGGTTTGAGCGAGTTGAGCCAGGGTAGCTCCATGCATGCGCTGCTGATGCTGCAGAAGCAGTTTCTTAAGCAGCAGTTGCATCAGCTGGAGCAGCAGCAGCTGCAACAGCAGCTGCAACAGCAGCAGCAACAGCAGCAGCAACAGCAGCAGCAACAGCAACAGCACCAGCAGCTGCTGCAACAGTTGCAGCAGCAGCAGCAGCAACAGCAACAGCAGCAGCAGCATCAGCAGGAACAACAGCAGCAGCAGCAACAGCAACAGCAGCAACAGCAGCAGCTGCTGCAACAGTTGCAGCAACAGCAGGGGCAACATCAGCAGCAACAGCAGCAGGAGCAGCAGCAGGGGCAACAGCAGCAGCTCCAGCTGCTGCAACAGTTGCAGCAACAGCAGGTGCAACAGTTGCAGCAGCAGCAGGGGCAACAGCAGCAGCAACAACAGCCGCAGCAGCTGCAGCAGCGACAGCAGGAGCAACAGCAATCGCAGCAGCCATTGGACCTTCTTCAACAGCAGCAACTGCTACTTGAGTTGCGGCAGCAGCAGCAGCAACAGCAGCCGCAGCAGCAGGTTATTCGGGGCCCATCTCAGTCCACCAGCTCTCACCCACAACTCCAGCCCAACCAGCACAACCAGCAGCAGCAGCAGCAGCAGGCAGGGAGCGCCGTGAGACAGTCCCTGAGTAGCAACTCGCTGACCACCAGCACTGCCACCCCCAATGGCATCACAACCGCTGCTGTCCATGTGGGTGTGCCGTTTGGGAGAGGCAGCTCATGGGGCTACGTCTCCTGTGTCTGCTGCTCCTGCCGCCATTTCTGCTGCTGCTGCTCCTGGTGGAGCCAGTGCTGCTGCTGCTTCTGCGGGTGTTACTGCTGCTGCTGCTGCTGCTTCTGGAGCAGCGGCAGGTGGGTCTGCAGTGGCAGGAGTAGCAGGTGTGGCAGGTGCTGTTGCTCTACCAGCAACAGCAGCTGTTGGAGAAGCAGCAGCAGCAGCAGCAGTAGCAGGAGCACCAGGAGCAGCTGCAGGTGGTGGTGGTGGTGGTGGTGGTGGTGGTGGTGGTGGTAGTCGAAATGTGGTAAAAGGGAGGGCTGGCGCAGGGAGAGGAGGAGGGGGCTGGTCCGGGTCAGGTTTGGATGAGGATGGGGAGGACAGCACGGGCGACTCAGAGCGAGGGGAGGGGGAGGAGGAGGAGGGTGGGGAGGACCTGGGGCTGAGAGGGGTGGGACGGCCAGGTCCCAGGAGGAAGAGTGGTGCAGTCACCAAGCCGTGTGCTGCTGCGCGGGTAAGTGCAGGGGGGGGCTGTAGGGCGCGGGTGAGGGGAAGGTAAGTGGGAAGTGTAGGGGGAAGGAGGAGGGTGTGTGCGACCGAGGAGGAAGAGTGGTGCAGTCACCAAGCTGTGTGCTGCTGTCTGGGTAAGTGCAGGGGGGGGGGAGGGGGTGGGGGGGAGGGGAGGGGATGGAAAAGGGGAACTGTTGGGGAAGGGAAGAGTGTGGGAGGAGGGGGGGTGGAACAGAGGAGGAAGAGTGATGCGGTCACCAAGCCATGTGTGGCCGCCCGGGTGACTGGAGCTGGGGGGAGAAGGGTGTGTGGGGAAGGGGGGAGCGTGCGAGGAAAGGGGGAAAAGGGATGCTGTGGTGTGTTCCTCGCTAATCGCTGTCCCCCTCCCTTCTCATCAGTGCTCCCTCTCCCCTACTCTTTGTGTCCCCACGCTCTCGAGTCTGGTTCCCCTCTTCTCCTCACTCACCTCTCTGCCTCTCCTCACTCTTTTCTACCCCCCTTCTTCTCACTCCTCTCTGCCCCCCACCCTTCTCCTCACTGCATCGTTTGTCCTCAATCCTTCTCCACTCTGTGTTAAACCCTGCAGAAGCGGAGGGACCGCATATCGCGGCACATCCGCACTTTACAAGGGCTGGTGCCCTCGTCCACCAAGGACAGACGCCGCCACTGTGCTGGCTCAGACCATCCGCTACCTGCGTGGCCTTGAAAGCCAAGTCGCGGTGAGTTAATAGAATTCAAGTTCCTGTAGGTTAACAGTCTTGAGCTATAGGGAAAGGCAGTGTGAGGGAGTGCTGCTACTACAGGCATCCACCAAGACAGACGCCGCCACTGTGCTGGCTCAAACCATCCGCTACCTGCGCTGCCTCGAGATCCAAGTATCGGTGAGAGGAGTGAGGGTCAAAGCATTGGTGCTTAGCCACCCATCCCCCTGCTTTCCTTTGCTGCACACCCTCTCCTATTCCATCCGTCGGCCACCACTATCGCCAGGTGCCTCTTCTTTTACCCCACCTTCGCAGACCTCTCTACAAACCCACAAACTCTCTCGTTTCCTCCTGACTCAATTCCTGCATCCTGACTCTCTCCCGGCTTGCATGGCCTGGTTCAATCCCCTGTCGTGTGTTGTACACAGGAGCTCAAGGCCAAAGTGGGCGCATTGGGGGGCAGCAGCTCCCAGGCAGAGTATTAGCGTAGCAGGCAGCAGCTCCTAGGGTACCACCAGCTTCCAGATTAGAGAGTAGCAGCAGTGCAAGGCTGTTGGAGGGTAACAGATACGGTAGCTTCACGCAGTGCCTCTCCATGTTAGAATATGTAGGTTTTGCCAACTTGATTTGTGAAGATGTTTGGGGTAGTGTTGAGCAGCATGTCAGAAAACTAGCTGCTTTAGTCTCGCCTCTGCCCTTGCCCATTTAGCTGAAATTGCATCCTCCTGTAAGGTCGTATCCCAGCCTAGGGTCAAGAAGTTGCAAGGAGTTTGCACACGCGATTGGTTAAAAAAAACGCTCGACCAATCGCATTGGTCGGGCGTCTGTTTTGAACCAATCGCGCGCCCAAACTTTTTGCCACCAACTTTCTCGACACTAGGCTGGGATACGATGGAAGTAGTTGTCAGCATCAAGACATAAAGAGCAACAGTAACAGTACAAGAATTACCTCTGTTTTCTACATTTCCAAGGAATGACTGAGCAATGGTGATATTTGTCCATTCATTTTGAGCTAGAGTGGAATGTGTGCCCAGGCTCATGGCAATGTGTTTGGGCCATAGCACCCTGTATAGCAGTACACACAAGTCAGCAGTCTAGCCAGCCACTGTTGATTCAATTGACAGAGACAAACCGCTCTGGCTATATGCCGGTCCGCTGTCTGCCCATCTGCCTCGCTGCAAGACTTGTTAGCCCACTAGGTGAGTTGCAGGGCTGCTTTGAATGAGCCTTTTTGGCAACAAGGCACAAAATGCATGTGGCAGCGGTGGCTCAGAGCTCCTTGCGGGGGAGGCGCCTAAAGTTGATGAATGGCGACCACAGCAGCATGCTGGCAGGGGACAGTGGGATAACGGGGGAGGGGGAAGGGGGAAAGGGGAAGGGGGAATTGGGAAGGGGGGAGGGGAAAGGGGGAAGGGGAGAGGGGGGAGGAAGGGTGCGTTTGGAGTGGCAGCAGGTGGCTCAGAGCTCCTTGCGGGGGAGGCGCCTGAAGTTAATGAAGGGCGACCACAGCAGCATGCTGGCAGGGCTGGGGGAAGGGGGACACTGGGAAGGGGAAACGGGGAAGGCGCCATGAGGCTGATGAAGAACAGGGATAGCGCTCCAGAAGAGGGAGGAGGAGGAAGGGGAGGGGGGTGGTTTGTGAGGGTGCATTGGCAATGTTAGTAATATACATAGGTATGCATGCAGTGGGAGTGAGTGAGTATGCTACTGTTGGACTGAATTAGCATGGCCACGGCAAGCCGTACTTAACTACCAGAACAAGGCGTGAATGGGTCTCACGTGGGGAAGAAGCACATTACGAGGTGAGAAGAAGCACATTACGAGGTGATACTGGAAGGATTTTTTCAAGGCGCCTAAACCATTTAGTGGCGACTTTAGGGGCGGCTTAAAAGGCGAGCAGGGGACTCACGCGGGGAAGAAGGCGAACATGAGGTAATACTGGAAGAACGTCTCAATGGTGGAGCGGTTGAACCACCGCAGGCGCAGATACCCGTACACCAGTGGCTGCACATGGGCCGTCAGAGGGGACGGGTGGGGAGGATGGGAGGGGGAGACGGAGGTCAGAGGGAAGAGGCGACGGTGAAGATGTTCCAATGAGAAAGCTTCACCCTAAATTGATCGTCCGATACAGCAGCGCCACCAATGCAGCACTACTTACCAGCGCAGCAGTACATACCAGCCACGCCGCAGCAGCACTCACGGGCGCAACGAAGAGGTAGATGGCGGCAGTTCTGCCCCAGTAGATGGAACTACTCCACCAACTGCTCGTCCAATGCAACAGCGCCTACCAATGCAGCAGCACCTACCAGGCAGGAGCGGGGCAGCAGCACTAACCAATGCAGAAACTCCTACCAGCGCAGCAGCACTCACGGGTGCAACGAAGAGGTAGATAACGGCAGTGATGCCCCAGTAGATCAGGGACTCCACGAACTCCTCGTCCGTCTGTCCCACCGACTCCGCCGCCACCGCTGGCGCCGCCAGGAGCGCGAGCTGCGCGGGGAGGGTGAAGGGTGTCGGGGGAGAAGGCAATGCGACGAGTGTGCGGTTCAGCGCGGTGCAGGATTGGCTACGTATCCGGGCTCACATAAGCGCGCTCAGATGCGAGCGACAGGCTAGTAGAACCTCATGTTTCAAGGGCAGAGGCCAACTTCTGACGACGCAACTCATGCTGGAGCACTAATCATGACGAAAACACACTGAACAGATTCACTTGGCCCCTGCCAGTTCGTTCCATCTAAGCATCTAGATATACAACGAGACTGGGAAGTGGGAAAACCGGGTGGAGACGACGAGACGAAGTGAAAGAACAGAAACTTGGGGATGTTGGCGACAACGACCGAACGGCTCTGGATGGTAAGTGAGCTTGATTCTCTCAAGCGCTTTCCCATGCAGAAGTAAAAAGCTTCGACTGAAGCGTAAGCTTGATTCTCTTTCTCTCGTCTCCGTGATTTTTTCTAACAGCTCCGATAGCCTGGTCGCTAGCCGAGTGCCTGAATGGACCCGTGTATTTACGACGACTGGATTGTGCCCGCTACAGATGATGCGTGAACGTACGGGTGCGAGGAAGGCAGCGGCTGTGGAGGAGATCGTCGACGCGTTGATGGCGAGCTGCTGCGGGGAAAACTGCGATCAGAGTAGCAGGGCGACGGGAGGGAACAGCAATAAGAACAGACTGTCAAGACGAGGTAAGCGCGATGGAAAATGTGCGGAATGAACTGCCGGGGGAATGTGCATGGAGAACTGAAGGTTGTCAAATCAGGACCAAGTCAGCGTAGCAAGTCCCAAAAAAGAAAGAAAACAAAATACGAAAAACCGAGGGAATGGGACGAGGCTGTACTTGATCGATGCTCGCTTGGGTCGAAGATTGGCTGACCAGCGAGCTTCTCAAAGGCGAAGCAGCCTGTTATCGCGTGATGGGAAGAAAGAGGTCGAGAGAGATCACGAGCGAGCAGATTTGCATCGAAGAGTGAAAGCCTGTGAATTTAGGGTTAAGAACATCTGTTAAAGAAGACTTGACACGACCTGCTAATGCACCCTAACGCAGTCCTGAAGGAGCCTACGGAGGCTTAGAAGGTTCGGATTGCTTCCATCTGCTTGCATGAACACGCCAGCTCAAGCCAGCACATCGCGACTATGTATATAGTCGACACGCGAGTAACTCTTACTGAGCTTCAGTATGCTTATGCACATTCTAGGGGAGCTGAGAAAAGGTCGCACCTCAGGCTGGTCGCAACTCGCACGAGCATTGACGACGATTCTAGCGTTGACTGCCGGCGGTCGTGCGAGGCGAGCTCCAGATGCGAATCTGGGCCGCGACGGCAATGAGAGGTACGGTGAGCGGGTCGCAACCGACGCCTGCATTGTAACGGCAGCCATTGCTTCAACACTAAGCGTCAGCTTTGACTGCTGACAATGAGCGGCAGCAGGAACCTAACAGCAGCAGAATAATTACGATCAGAGTCGGCTGCACTTTTTTTTTCTTAGAGCTTGAGCTGACCGTGCACTGTCATAGGAAGAAATAATCTGCTTTCAACTCCTCTTTTCTCGGCTAACTCGCTTCGCCGCTTTCGACCGCGACTCACCTATCTGAACATTGTGACAAGACTTACGGCTGGCATCACACGCACATGAGGTGGTGTGGTGAATGCAGGATGACGGTAACACGGGCAAGGTGCAGCGAACGCCTCACTTTGCGTGACCTGGCAGAAGCCACGCGGCAAGATCGAGGCCACAGCAGCGAATGGCTAGATGACCTATCCGCTGCCGCAAATATCACCTTTTGTGAACCTTCATGCTTCCACAATTGTATTACATCTCCTAGCGGTTTGATGTTCTTCTGTTCCACTTTATCCTGTATCCTAGTTCTCTTTAGCGACGATTCTCATTTCACAACCGTACGTTGACCAATATTCCACCTGTTTCACGCGCAAACTCTGACCTCGGATGTTGAGATCGTGGCTCGGGTGCCACCAAACCTCAAAACCTCAGCTCCGGCCACTTCCGGAACCCCCAAGGTGCGTTGGAAACACGTCATCCGTACCCGGGACAAGCCATCACACAGCCAAACCAGCATCAGCCGAACCTCAGCCGAACCAGAAGTCTATCAGCAAGCATTCTCACTGATTTCTCACCCAGTCTACCCTACCTATCCTTCTCATCGTCCTGTTTCACTCCTCTCACTCAGTCCTTGGCACTGTATCATTGCTTGTCTGCATTGTAGCTTTCCCCTCTAGTTGTGTGTCAGTGAGTTGTCATTGTCACCAACATTGTTGCCTCAGCACCGTTGTGGTCCTAACAACAAATGCTTATCTATTCCGCTTAGGTTTCCGGAAATGGCGGAACGCAAACGGCAAGAACGCGGTCTTGTTGGCAGTGCGCCTCCGGAACCGTCTCCCAGACCTAACCGTCCCCCGCAAACGCATTCCGGGCCCCTCGCTCCCCGTAAAAAGTCCGACACCGGCCCGAATAAACAAACGCCTTTGGTGCCGCAAAAGGCGGATGGCCCGCCGCGAGCCAGCGTCCGAGGCGCGTTCCCTCGATCCAGCAGCGTGGGAAGCCCCATCGTGCCAAACGAAGAGGTCAGCGAACCTCCGCCAATGGTTCAGCGCGCGTCGACCGGATCGCGGCAGCTGAAAGTCAACCCAGTCAACGATCCAGGTGTGGCTGAAACCGCGACAACCCCCACGGGAAGTCAAGAGAAAAAGAAAGGGATTTCGTTCCTTGGCGGTCTAAGCTTTAAAACCACCGCATCAACAGATAAGGCCGTGGCGGCCACTTTAAGGACTTATCCCGACCTAAAGCCGTGCATTGTGAAAGGTAACAAACCGCGGCGCCGGCAACGAGATTCATCGGAACCCAGAAGAAAGGTTACGTTCAACGAAAAAATTGAGGTCGCGGTGTGGGAGGTGGAGGAGGAGGAAAATGTCACAGAATCCAAATCGGCGAATAAAGGACGTGGATTTTTCTTATCCAAGGTGCTGACTGGCGCAGCAAGCAGTCTGCTATCGCAGGGGTCGAAGAAACCGCTTCCCAAGGATCTGCCGCTTCAGATTGCACCTAAGAAGAAAAAGGGCGAAGCGGGGAAGGCGGGGAAGGCGGGGAAGGATCAAGCGGCGTCGGGTGAGGTGAAGTCGGCGAAAGCGCGCCCAGCCCCTGGTGCGAAGCGCGCTACTCCGCCCGTCGCGGGTGCCAAACCCAAAGCTGCAGGCGTAAGACCTGGCCCTCCTGCGCAGAGACCGCGGCCGGCGGGCGCGGATGCGCCAGGGATGGGGGAGAGGCGGATGCGGCCACCTCCGCCTGCCGGCAGCGGTGCCGGCGACGGCGGGCCCCGGGGCCCCCCTCGCGCTGGCGCTGGACGCGGGCAGGCGGCAGCGGAGAGGCCGGCGGAAGGACGGCAAAGGGATCGGGGGGAGATGCGGGGAAACGTGACCGGGCCGGGGCAACCGGCGGGGGGTCCACGGGACATGGCGCAGCAAGGGGGTCAGCAGCAGTGGGGCGGGAGTGGCGGAGGGATGGGCACGCAAGGAGCGAGCATGAGCGGGCAGGGGGGCATGGGCGGACAGGGGATGGGATGATGGGGCAGGGATGATGGGGGGAGGGGGAATGCCTGTCGGAGGACCGCCGATGGGGATGCAGATGCAAGGAGGTATGGGGACGGGGAACCAAGGCATGGGCATGGGCGGCCCAGGTATGGGCATGGCCGGGCAGCCAATCGGCGCGCAGTACGGATATGATGCGAATCAGAATGCGATGGGCATGGATATGGCAGGCGGCGGAGGGTATGGTCACCAATGGGCGGGGGGCGCGGGGAACGCGGGGAGCGGCGGCGAGTGGGAGTATGAGCAGGAGGGGGAGTGGGGGGAGGTGGAAGGGGAGGAATACGAGGATGAAGAGGAGCTTGAGGATGGGCAGGATTATGAGGAGGAGGAGGAGGAAGAGGAGGAAGATGATGAAGAAGAGGAGGAGGAGGAAGAGGATGAGGAAGAAGAGGAGGAAGAAGATGAGGAGGAAGAGGGGGAGGAGGAGGAAGAGGAGGGGGAGGATGAGGAGGGTGAGGAGGAGGAAGAGGAGAGCGGTGCTAATTGGTCGCACGCTGGGGGTGGTTACCAGCAGGGGCAAATGGGGATGCCTGGGGGGCCGATGGGGGGGGGGATGGGGATGCAGCAGCAGGGCATGCCGATGCATGTTAACAACCCCAACCAGGGGGCATCTATGCCTGTCGGCTTTGGGGGTCCTCCTGGCATGATGCCCCCCCCTCAGGGGTACTCGAACGCGATGCCCCCAGGTTCTGGGCCTAATTACCCTGGCTTCCAACCCGCTCGTGGGTACCCCCAGCAGGCGCAGATGGGGGGCATGGCGGATGATCTCTATGGCGGAGGGAATGGGGGCGGCGGAGGGATGTGGGGGCCGCAGATGGGGGGAATGCCGCCCCAGGGCGGGGGGATGGGGCCTGGGGGCGCGGTGGGGGCGGTTGACGACGATTTGTACGGGGGCAGGGGGAGCTGGGGCGGGCAGCAGGACATGGGCGGAATGCAAGGGGGGATGCAGGGCGGAATGCAGGGGGGGATGCAAGGGGGAATGCAGGGCGGATGGCAGGGGCAGCAAGGTGGAGGGGGAGGCAATTGGGGGAGGCCGGGTTGGGGAGGCGGGGGAGACATGGCCGGCGGAGAGCAGGGAGGAGTGAAGCTGGAGCGATCACTGGCAGCTGATGACGCACGCGAGCAGGAACTGGATCAGGTGGGTGCATGGTCACTCTGAAGGCGCTGCCTTTGAGTCGACATTTGAGTCCAGGTGAGTCAAAGTTGAATCAAAAGGCAGCTGGAGCGGTTGTGGGCGGCTTATGACGCACGCGAGCAGGAACTGGATCAGGTGGGTGCATAGTCTCTTTTGAGGCGCCTCGAAAGCACATGAGCAGGAGCATGTGGGTGCATATTCACTTTTGAGGCGCCTCGAAACACCTCACGAGCAGGAGCACAGTCATGTGTGTGCGTGCTGCTTCCACTGCTCGCCGTTCCCTTACCCCATCCTCCCCTCCTGTCACTCAACCACGCCTCCCACCCCTTGCCCCCTCCCCATTCCATTCTGCACTTCCGCAGCACCCGAAAGCCTTTCCCTGCTCTTTCCCTCTTTCTCTTGACTGCAGGTCCGCCTTCTCCCTCCCGACAAGCCAGCAGTCACACTGAGATCAGCCTTTGTTTTTCCAAGACCTGGGCCTGCAGGTGCAACGCAAAAGCCCCCCCTCCGGCCCCGCCCTATCACCGCCTCTCCCCTCCGTCCTGCACTTCCATACCACCTCAAATTCCTCTCCCCGGTTTTTCCCCTCTTCTCCCTCCACTAAAGGTCCGTCCTCTCCCTCGCGGCAAGCCAGCAGTCGCACGGAGCGTAGCCTATATCTTAGAGGGCCTTGGAGGAGGCTCCGAATTCTTTCTCTCGTCCCCCCACACCACTGCATGTCCGCCCTCTCGCTCCCATCAAGCTGGCAGTCACGCGGAGCTCAGCCTTAGCCTTGGAAAGAGCCTTTGAGGCGACTCAAAAGCCTTTATCTCTCCGCCCCTCCCTCCACTGCAGGTCCGTCCTCTCCCTCCCAGCTAGCCGGCAGCCACACGAAGCGCAGCTCAGCCTTTGTGTTTGAGGGGCGCCAAGGTGACTCAAATATATGTTTCTCTTTTTCCCTCCCTCCACTGCAGGTCCGTCCTCTCCCCCCCGGCAAGCCAGCAGTCACACGGAGCGCAGCCTTTGTCTTTGAAGATCTGGGCCTGCAGGTGCAGCGCAAAGGGCCCCCGTCCGGCCCCGCTCCTCCCCACTCCATGCCGCCGCCCTCCGCCTCAAACCCTAACCTGCCCGGAAATTTTCCTCCCGGGCAGCCGCCAATGTGGGGCAGCAGCATGAGCACGGGCGGTGTTAATGGCCCGCCAACCCCGTCAAGTAAGATGCTGCTGGGGCCAGGGGCACGGTCGCATCGAGGCATGCGATTGCTGTCTGAGGATGTACCTGAAATGAGGCAGAGAGGCGGGCCGGGAGGCAGGAGGCCGGGTGGCGGAGGGGAGTATGACGGAGGGAGAGAGGTCCGGGCGCCGTCACCTGATGAGAGTCGGCTGAGTGAGAGGATGAGGAGGCAAGGGTTAGGAGAGGGAGGGGCGGGAGGGGGGGCGAGGGGCGGAGGTGTGAGCGGGGGTGGGGATCGGCAGGGGCATAGGTATTCTGGGTCGACTATGAGCAATGCCAGCAGCGCTGTTGGGGGCGGTGGGGCAGGTGGGAGCACCAGTGGCTCTGCGCGTAAACCAGGCAAGGATCAGCAGCAGCAGCAGAGCTCGAGAGCAGAAAAGAGGCAGCCTCCAACGCCACAGCAACAGGCTGAGCAGAGGGAGAGAATTATGAAGAAGTTAGCAGGGGGCCAGCCACAGCCGCAACCACAGGCCCCGGTGGAGCAAGAGCCGGGCGGCGAGAAGATGAAGAGGACAAGCACAGGCGGTAGAAGATGAGTGAATTATTGGATACTGATAATTATGGTGCTTTTTGCGCTTCCAGATTTTTTTTTAGAGAAAGCAAGGGAAATTGTCTAGGAATTGCTGAAATGCAATGAAATGGAATTTTTGACAGGTGAGGTGAGTCGGCTCGGCAGACCAGATATGGTGAGGTTTGATGAGCATATATACTGCATCTTTTTCATTTAGCTCCAGTGGAGCACATGTTCTGGGAATTCGGTTTGCTAGGCTGAGGCAAGGCACAGCTTCGGAATCCCCAACCTGACGTGATTCAATCGAATGGAAGCTTCACCTAGATTCCCTCGCTTTCAAGCAGCACCTGCCACAGCAGCACTCTCCTTCCCGCCACGACAGCTCAAGCCGCGGCACGCGCAAGCCAGCGACGGCGGTTGTCCCTTGGGTTTTGTTTGGCTGGCAGAGCGCTTGCTCCCTTCACTTCCCCGGCCCTTTGACTTGGTTCATCCCGTCCCGTCTACCCTCGGGATTGGGTCGTCCTTCCTCGCCTGATTTCGTCAGGCTTTGTTGTCGTCCCCTTCACCTCGCCTAGAACTTTGTTGCTATCTGCGTCCCTTGGGGCCCCCTTGTTTCTTTCGTCCCTTGGACTTCGTTGCTTGGGACTTTGTTCCTGCTCGCTTTGTCTTCCGTCTTTTTTCTAGCTTCTGGTCTTGAGGCACATAGCCGTTTTCCCGTCTTACAGACCAACTGCCCTAGTCGCAGGTCAAAGCTTTCGTGGAAATGTTAAAACTCGGTCCTATAAGAGAAAAGTGAAGCCTCTCGGCGAGCTTGTAACTTGTTGGTAGCCATCCCGTGCGAACACATTGTAGCGACTCTAGATAGGCCCGCAACTCACTTCAGTAACATTCAGTAGTAGTAATTAAAATCATTTTAGGGTATATTAATCTGAAGGTGCCATGGACGTCACTGCGGATATTAAAGTGCTGGTGGCGATGCGGGACGACCAGCACTGCCGAGAAGCCCTAGACTGGACGATTAAGGAGTTCGGAAAGCGCAAGGATACCAGCGTGTGTCTGCTCCTCACGCATATTGTGACGGAACTTCGCAATACAGGTGCGCTGCTGCAGCGAGGACCTCATAATCAAGGAGCTGTTATCAACTGGGTGTTTAAGAGCGATCGAAATTAAGGCCAAGATATTGTCGGCAAGAAATTATTCAGGGTCTCTGTTTGCAATGTACGTCAATCAAGAGCTTCGATGCGCCAGGTACGCTCGAAAATCAAGTCGCAGAACGATTGCACCACAATCTGCACTTTTCTCCTACAGAAACTCCTCGTTTATTTTGTTATGTCTCTCTCTCGTTCTGTCGCTTACGCCTTACGCGCACCCTATCGTAAACACCCTCGCACCCTGTTGTAATACGTTCGCACCCTATCGTAAAACAGTCGGGCACTCTCGCAAAACGCTCGCGACTGGTCGCAACGCGCTTGCGCCCTGTCGCATCACCTCCAATCCTTTCCGTGCTAACCTCCCTCGCAGGACTTCCGTGTCTCCCTCTTCTCTCGCTGGCTATTCATTTTCTATCTGCCCCTTCCTCCTCCCGCCGTAACTCCTCCAAACCAGAAAAAAAAAACTCTCCTTCCCCAAGCGGACCGTGGCATGCGACCGCGTGCTGCCATCAAACCCCCTTCCTTCCCCGTTCTTCCTTTCCCCACTTCGCCCTTGCTTCCCCTATCCAGCGGGCAAGTTAGTGCGCCTGAGCGAGGCGGACAGCCCGCGCGTGGCGGCGCACAAATGCGACCACGTGCTGCCAGCTAACCCCTTTCCTTCCCCGTCCCTCCCCCGATTCCCCCGTTTTTCTCTCCCTCTCCAGCGGGCAAGCTGGTGCGCCTAGGCGAGGCGGACAGCCCGAGCGTGGCGGTGCACATATGCGACCGCGTTCTGCCGTACCTCGAGAGCCTGCAAGACGTCAGCGACGACGCCGGGGTAAGTCGCTTTACTGATGTGGGGGTGAGTGATGTGAGACGTGCGGACGAGTGGCTTGAAATGTGAGTCTGGGGGGTAGAATGACATGAGGCGTGGCGGTGGATGCGAAATGGTGCTAGACGGGGCCGTATTCTCTCCCACCCTTCTCTTATCTTCGTTTCCACCCCCCTGCAACCGCGTTCTTGCTTCCCCCGTTTTCTTCTCTTCCCACCCTCCTGCACACCTTGTTGGACGCGATAAAGAACTAGGTCCACGCCAGCTCCATACTCACGCGACCCCTTTCTTTCTCCGCTCTCTCACCCCACATTCTCATGAGGTGCAACCCCTTGCTTCTCTCTCCCACCCCGCCAGCCCTCGCTCAACTCTCTCTCTCTCTCCACCACTCCCGCCCCAGCCCTCCAGCTGCCGTCCACGGTGCACGTGACCAAGAACGAGGGCAATAGCGGGGCCATCCTCGTGTGACCCCTCTCTTTCTCTCTCTTTCTGACCTCTCGCCACTCTTTCCTCCCCCCTCCCCCCCCATTCCCAGCTGCCGTCCACGGTGCACGTGATTAAGAACGGGGATAAGGGCCGCGCCATCCTCGTGGGACCCCGTTCTTTGCCCCCTCTTTCAACCCATAACCTTCACTGATCGTTCTCCCCGCTCTTATGCACCCTCCCCACCCTCCCATTCCCCCAGTTGCCGTCCACGGTGCACGTGATAAAGAACGAGGACAAGGGCGGCGCCATTCTTGAGGCGGCGCAGAAGCTGGAGGCGACGCACATCGTGCTGGCTAGCATTCCCAACAAGCCCATCGGCGAGTGAGTTCTCCGTTGCACTCAGTTGAACAGAGCCAGAGTGGTGCCATCTCATTCCCGTTGCATGACGTGTGCTGTCTTGTGCCACGCCACGCCATCCCGTCAACAGGCCATTGGCTTTCCCGCCCCTCTCCTCCTCTTCCCCCTCCCCCCCGCATGTCCTCATGGCACCACGCGAGCCACACCCTAACAACCCCCAACCATGCACCTCCATCCTAACAACCCTGCGTCACGCCCCTCCCCTCCCTTTTCCCCCTCATTCTCCACGGCATGGCAGGTGGAAGACCATCAACGTGTGCGCGAGGGAGGAGGTGTTGCCGCCCGGCGCGTCGCTCTATGTGGTGCAGAGTGGCAAGAAGCTGAAAACCGTGCAGAGCAAGGAGCAGGCGCCCGCTAAGGTGAGTCATTCTCGCCATTCACCCACTCTTTCCCGTTAAGATGAGTTGTTCCCTGCATTCATCCGCTCTCTCCTCACATGCTCCGCACGTGCTCCCCCATGCAGCCCGTCCCCCTTGCTGCCCTTACGCTTTACCCCCATCCCCGTTTCCCCTATCTCTCCCAACTCGTCCTCTCCTCCTTATCCCACGTTTCCAACCCATCCCAGCCCGTCCCTCCCCCAGCACGCGTGTTCCACGGCACAGCGCTCAACAAGAAGCTGCCAGACATCCAGGAAGGGATCTGTTTTCCTATCTCTTGTGCTCCCTCGCGCCCCTTACCTTCTGACATCCCATGCCCCACTTCCCTGCGTTTCCTCTTTCCGCCCTCCCAGCCCGTCCCTCCCCCAGCGCGAGTGTTCCACGGGACAGCCCTCAACAAGAAGCTGCCAGACATCCAGGAGGGGGGGAGCGGCGTGCAGGAGGACGGAGACGCACAGGGGGGCAGCGGGGCAGCGGACGGGGAGGGGGAAGGGGAAGGGGAAGGGGAAGCGGGAGGCAAGGAGGCCGCAGCAGAGGGGGGAGCAGAGGGGGAAGGGGCTGGGAAGGCGGAGGGCGGGGCAGTGGAGGGGGGAGGGGAGGGTGCGGGGAAGAACGAGGAGGGGCTGTCTGCTCTGGAGCTGGCTAGGCGAGCATATGCTGCTAAGGCCAAGGCTGCTGCTGGGGCAGGCGGTGGGGGTGGGTCTGGGGGCGCGGCAGCAGGTGGGGCAGCAGCAGGAGGAGGAGGGGCGGCAACGGCAGGGGGGGCGGCGGGAGGGGGAGTGCCGCCCAAGGACCGGCCGAGGAAGAAGAAGCCATCGGCTGGTGCTAAGGTTGGTAGCAGCACCTTCTTGTGTTAGAGTGTTGTCAGGTGCATTTTGAGTTGACTCAAAATACAGGAGCGGCGGTGGGAGGTGGAGTGCCGCCCAAGGACCGGCCGAGGAAGAAGAAGCCCTCTGCTGGCGCTAAGGGCGGTTGCACGGCCTTCTGGTCTTGTTCTAGATTGTGAAAGAGACACAAAACACACTCACACGGGGGAAAATGTGGGACGCCTTACCTGATACGTTCTATAACCAATCCCTCTGCTGAACCATGCCATTGCCAGCCCAAGGGCTGGGCCTTAGATTGCATGAGAGAATGTGGAGCAATGTTGCCACTGTTCCCTCCTCTCCTTCCCTCTCCTCTCCAATCATTTCATCTCTTCGCTCACCTTACCCCTTCCCTATCCCCTTAACCCATTCCCTCACACCAGGGGCGCCTTGAAAAGAAGATGGCGGAGAGGGAGGGACCATCTGGGCGCAAAGTCCCGTCGGACAAGAACCCGCTGACGAGGCCGCTGCAGGTGGTGGAACCCTCCCACTCACATCCTGTGCCCTTGCTCCCTCTTGCCCCCTCTCCCTTCCTCTTGCCCCCTCTCCCTTCGTCTTGCCCCCTCTCCCCCCCATTCCCGCACACCAGGCCCGGCTGGAAAAGAAGATGGCGGAGAGGGAGGGCTCATCAGGCCGCAAGGTGCCGTCGGACAAGAACCCGCTCACGCGGCCGCTGCAGGTGGTTGAATTATCCCACTTGTACTGAGTGCCTTTCTCCCTCTTCCTCTTCCTTCATCTCCCCACTCCCTCATCACAGGCCCGGCTTGAGAAGAAGATGGCGGAGAGGGAGGGCTCCTCCGGCCGTAAAGTGCCCTCGGACAAGAATCCGCTGACACGCCCTCTCCAAGTGGTGGAGCCCGCAGAGGGCGCGCAGAGGCAGCCGTTCAAAGAGTTCACGCTGGAGGAGCTGCAGGCCGCCATCGAGCACTTCTGGCCCAACCACGTGTGCGGCGAGGGCAGCTACGGCGTGGTGTATAAGGGCATGATTGACGGGCAGACGGTCGCTGTGAAGCAGCTCAAGAACCCCGACGTGAAGGCTGCTCTCGATGAGATCGACCGGGAGGTGCGTTGCGGTGGGGTGTGGGTGGGTTGTTGATGGGTGGGGTTGAGGTGTGGCGATTTTCTTTGAAACTGTTGTCCCCCACTTACCCCATTCCTCCGTTTTCCCTCCCCGACCCCTCTTAACGCACGGAGGACAGATGGAAGTGCAGAAGCGCATAAACCACCCAAACCTAGTTGACCTGCTAAGCACCGGTAGTATTCCACCCCATTCCACCCCTTCCCCTTCCTCCCCAACGCACGGAGCGCAGATGGAGGTGCAGAAGCGCATAGACCACCCGAATGCGGTGCGCCTGGTGGGGTACTGCAGGGAGGACCGCTCGCTGGTCTACGAGTTCATGGCCAACGGGTCTCTTGAGGACCGCCTGCTGTGTATTGGGGGGGTGCCTCCCCTCCAGTGGCCTGAGCGCTGCCGCATCGCCATGGAGGTGAGATAAAGGGGGTGGGGTGTGGTGCAGTGCGGTGCTATGCGGTGGGGTACTGCAGGGAGGACTGCTCCCTGGTCTATGAGTTCATGGCCAACGGGTCTCTCAAGGACCGCCTGCTCTGCATCGGAGGCGTGCCGCCGTTGCAGTGGCCTGAACGCTGCCGCATCGCCATGGAGGTGAGCTGAAAGGGTGGAGGGCTGGGATTTAGGTTGAGAGGGAGGGCTTGCATCAGGTGAGTGCCACTGCTGCAGTGCAGTGACTGGATCATTGCTGCATCCTTCTTCTCCCTTTTTCGCCCTGCCCCCTAAACCGTATCCAGATAGCAGCAGGGCTGCAGCATCTCCACACGCGCAAGCCGCCCATCGTGCACCGCGATGTGAAGCCAGCCAATATACCCTGCTCCCTCTGACCCTTCTTTCTCTCTCCCCTCCCGATTCCCCCTTCTTCGCACCTCCCCACACCACCAGATCGCAGCAGGCCTGCAGCACCTGCACACGCGCAAGCCGCCCATCGTGCACCGCGATGTGAAGCCAGCCAATGTGCTGCTGGACGACCACTTCACCGCCAAGCTTGGCGACGTGGGGCTCGCTCGCCTCATGGGCGACCTCGCTCCCGGCCACTCCCACGTCGTGCGGAAATCAGTCATTGTCGGGACCGAGCATTATGTCGATCCTGAGTATCTGTGCGCCAGG
Source organism: Closterium sp. NIES-65 (assembly GCA_948144175.1). Taxonomy (NCBI): domain Eukaryota; kingdom Viridiplantae; phylum Streptophyta; class Zygnematophyceae; order Desmidiales; family Closteriaceae; genus Closterium; species Closterium sp. NIES-65. Next base: position 155,231 of record CANXME010002306.1, on the reverse strand, counting down.
AGGGGGTATCTCGGGCCGAAATCGGACGTGTATTCGTTCGGAGTGGTGCTGCTGCAGATGCTGGTTGGGGAGGTGCCGAACCTGAAGAGGATCGATGCTATGGTGGAGAAGGAGGAGTTGACAGTGGTGCTGGATCCCAGGGCTGGTGAATGGCCGCCGAACCTGGCACTTGATCTCGCGAACCTGGGGCTGTGGTGCGCGGAAATGGACCGCCGAGATCGGCCGGATCTGACGGAGGAGGTGATTCCGGCGCTGATGGATATTTGCGAGGCGGCGGCCGATGCGGTGGTTGAGTGGGAGGCGAAGCAGGAGGCACAGAAGGAGAAGGAGCGGCTGGAGAAGGAGGAGAAGGAGAAGGCTGAGAAGGAGGCGAGGGCGAAGGCTGAGGAGGAGAAGAAGAAGAAGCAGCAGGCGGAAGAGGAAGCTGCTAGGAAGCCCAAGGAGGCGGCTGCTGGGGCTGGGGCGAGCGAGGCGGCGTCGGCGGGGAAGAAAGCAGGAGCAGCGGGAGCGGTGGCAGCACCGTCGAATGAAGCGGCGAAGGGTGGGTGCTGTACCATTTCGTAACGCTGTTGTGATGGGTGTGGTGCGGCGATTCATGGAATAAATGGCTGGAAGTGAGGGAAGTGTAGGTAGGTGTTAGCAGCTGCAACCATGCTTTTGCACGACAAATAGTATGTTGTGTCTCTCATATGGGAATGGGGGGCTATGGCATAACGCTGGTATGATCGACTAGCTGATGTAGGAGTCAGGTTGACTTGATAAGCGCACCAGGTGTGTGGTCTTGTAAATGTGCTAGGACATTAGGATTTGCTGTTAGGAAGGAATTTTGTTGTGGTAGAATTGACCTTGCGTAGGTGGTACTTTCTTGCCTTAATACCATGCTAACTAGGCAGTATTGATCAGATAGCGCACTCTAATCTCGGGGAGGTTCTTATCGATTTCAGCGACAATCACCGAAGTCATGCAGTTGCGACCTGCTTTTCACAAGCCAAGCGACGAGCATCACTCAAATATCAGCCTCCGTCTCGCAGCGAGTGTCGCCGCATCCGTCGCTAGCCGTTTCATTTTCCCGCTCACACCGCGACTCGCTGCACTGTCCGCATCCACCGCTCTTGCCGCCGCCATGGCCGCCGCGCTTAACCGCCGCGGCTTCTCGCTCGCGCGCACGGCGCTCCCGCAGCTCCGCGCGCTGACGACCTCCGCGCAGCGCTCCGCAGTGGGGAAGGCCGAAGCGGCAGAGGTGTCCGGCATTCCCAAGGAGCAACTCCAGCGGAAGGTGCGGCTTCGGAGATCGCGGCCCTAATCGCGGGGGTTCGGAATAGGTAGTCACGGAGCTAGTTCGCGTTGTGCTTATATCCACCCGCTTCGTCCGCTCGGAACAGCTGCCTCGCGCGCGGATCGCACCGTCCATCCAGCGCCAACGTCGTCCCCGTTGCCTCTCCCTGCCTTTTCTTCTCCCTCTCCCTCTCATCCCGCCCGACCTTCTCCTTCCATCACCCTTTGGTTTCCGCGCTTCCGCGGCTGCGCTGCTGACGTGGCGGGGTATTTTTTTGCAGGTGGTTGTGTACAGTCCCGCGCGAGCCGCGTCGCAGCAGGGCATGGGGCGGCATGGACAGTGGAAGATTAGATTCGATACCACGCAGAAGTGAGATTCCGTTCAGGCTTTTGTTGTTGTGGAAATGATTTGATGTGCATACCCACTTGGGGTATGCACGTAGCTTACCATATGTTTGCGTGCACATCTGTGTTCATGTCGCCATGTGCACTGTGTCCCTTGATTGCGTCTCTGTGTGCTGTATTGTGCATGTGTGCATGCAGGTGGGAGAACCCCCTGATGGGGTGGACATCAACAGCGGACCCCATGGCATGTGTGGCGGACTCAGCCCTCTCCTTCCACTCCAAGCAGGACGCCGTTGACTTTGTTGAACGCCACGGCTGGCACTACCAGGTACGTGGATGGCAGTACCACTGAGTATCTAGCAGTACCACTGGGCATCTGGCAGTACCACTGGGTATCTGGCAGTACCACTGGGTATCTGGCAGTACCACTGGGTTTCTGGCAGTACCACTGGGTATCTAACAGTACCATTGGGTATCTAACAGTACCACTGGGTATGTAACAGTACCACTAAGTATCTAACAGTACCACTGGGTATCTAACAGTACCACTGGGTATCTGGCAGATCATGCCCTCTCCTTCCACTCCAAGCAGGACGCCGTTGACTTTGTTGAACGCCATGGCTGGCACTACCAGGTAGTGAAAAGTAGCAGGTATTGAGAAGTAGCCGGCATGTGGCACTGCTAACTTCTTGAACGTGGGGCTGAGGCATTTACTGGTACCAGGTACGTGGCACCATCCGTGGCAGGTACGTGGCAGCACCATCAGGTACGTGGCAGCACCATCAGGTATTCGGCAAAATGGTGCCGGGGGTAGCATGAAGGTGGTTCAGCAGCAGGTTGTGTAAATGTCAACTGCCCCCATCGCTTCATCATGCTTGTTTCTCGTTTCAATCCCTGTGTCAATGTACATGTTGTGCGGCATGGCTGACAAGTCTCTGCCTGGGATAACATTTTTTTTCTTTTTCCCTTTTGCCCCCTCTGTGTTTTCAGGTCCTCGAGCCGCAGAAGCCAATCAAGAAGGTAAAACTGCACATAGTTTACACCCTACTTCCCCTCTGCTCTTCTAGACCTTTAGACCCTCTGTTCAATTTCCTGCACCCACGAAACATGGCACGCAGATTTTCTCAAGCTTGCTATTTCTTGTGCTGTTCAAGATCCAGTGCGCTCTTGAGCCACATCTAGCTTGCATACTTATGAAATTGGTTTTTATTGTCCCTCCACTCCATGCAGCCCAAATCATACGCGGACAACTTTCGCTGGAAGGGTCCTCCCGCCACTGCTGCTGACAAGTAGATCGTTAAAACCTAAGAATTCTATATTTCATGTTTCCACTCAGCTGTAGATGGTGGTTATTAGTCGTTTTCGCAGTGTACATTTTCTCGCACTGTAGCACTTAGCTCTGCACCGCACACACCGGAGCGCGATCGCTACAAGCACCACCGCTCCCAAGCGCCCAGGGCAGGTCTTGGTGGGGCTGGTTCTGCATCCTTATTGGCCATATGGCACTCCTAGCGCCCCCGCGCTCGCGAATGGGGGGACGAACTTCTCCCCCACGCAGGGAAGGTGCTGATTCTCCCCCCGCAGCGACGAGCTAAATTAGCACCTCTCGTCCGCCCGGCCCGCCCCATACCACCCACCTAATTCGCGCCACCCTCCCCCCAGCCGCCGCGCAACGACGAACCCTCACAGTGATCACACGCACAAGGTGCATTGCACCAGGTTCCTAGTCTTTGGAGCAGACGTGCGGTCTGTGTTTAATCAGATATTGTTTGTTGCTCCGCGATTCCACGTGGCCGTTAATACGCCGACCCGCTTACGCAGTATCTAGCAGTGCCAGCCTAGCCTCGAAGCATGCGATGCGATGCGAGTAAGGCAGCCTCTGGTAGGCGCGTGTGCAGCACGCGCCATGGCTGCCGTGAGTGATAGGCTTTTTCGACAAGCGCTGCCATCCGGGATGGTGATTTGGAGGGCGCTAGCTTGACTCGGGTCGCAGTCGTTACTCATCACACTCGTCGCACAATGGGCCGTTTCGAGAGCTTCGCCTCGTTACGCTCGTTTCTATGCTGTCGTCGAATTTCGCGTGCAAGGGTCTCTCAAAGATTAAGAGCCTCAAGATTAGTTACGTAGTTACTCTTCGCTTGTCGCAGCACCTTCAGACAGTAATCGCTGACCTGAACCACTCGTTCGCATGGCTGACGTGGCAGCGGCTGGGTCCCACTGCGCGCCGAGTCAACGCAAGTCGTCTCTTCCGCGGCAACATCTCGTTGCCGGCGCCCGGCGGCGATTCCGCCTCCGCCGATCCCTCCATTCCCTCCTCCTCCCCCTCTTCCTCTCCGCCGTCTTCTCTTCCGCCCCCCGGCAAATCTCCGCAAAGGCGCGCCTGCAAGGCGACCAATGCGCACTGCTGGCGGAGCAGCTGGCGGCGACCGCGCGCGTCGTGCCCGGGACTGTCGGCGTGGGCTTCGCGACGCCGTCACAAGCAAAGCACTGCCTCCGCTCCTTCCGCTTCCAAGCGTCGCGCGATATCCCCGTTATAGACTCAATCATCAACGGTCTAGCGAACTTCTACGTTTACAGACACATCGCGATTAACTCACCCGATGAGCGTCTCCCGAGCGACGTCGATATAGTATCCTACCTGCGCGCGATTCGAGAGAAGGCGTTAGCGGGGAAGGGGATTAAGAGCCTGATGCGGTTCCAGACATTAATCTACCGCGCACTAATGAGTCTTAACGACGGCCACACGATGTTCAGCTCCTCGTGCTTCCACCGAACCGCGTCCTATTACCTCCCGCTGCCGCTCGTCGCCGTCGTCGAGGACGGTAACCAGATCATCCGCGTCGCGCCGTCCTCGCGTGAGTGGCGGCCTCCGCACGATTTTCCCCTATGCCCATTCCACGCCATCGTTTCCATTCCCCACTTTTCCCCACCTTTCCGCCCATTTCTCCCGAAACCCCTTCCACCACCACCCCCCCCGGCCAACCCCCCATCCCCCTTCGCCCCACCTTCCCCAGTGCTGCTAGAACGCCTAGACGTGGCGGCCCTAGTCCTCCACCAGGGTGACTACTACCGCTACGAGGGCGCGCAGGTGACAAGAAACACCCTCTCGCTCCCTCCCCCTCACGGCCTTGCCCATTGCCCCGTCCCTTCCCGCAGTGCTCCTAGAAGGGTTAGACGTGGCAGCGCTGGTGCTCCACCAGTTCGACTACTACCGCTACGAGGGCGCGCAGGTGATGACCATCAATGGCGCCCCCGCCATGGAGTACCTATTAGAGTGGGCGGCGCGCTACGTGGGGCAGTACCGCGACTCGGGCGTGCGCTTCAATCTGCTCTTTGCAAGAAGGGTTGTGTCCAAGGCGACGGGCGCGGTGATTGCGACTCAGGGCGCGTTCGCACAGAGGAGTATCGCGCCGACGAATGACAGCGTTGTGGTGGAGCTGATACTGGCGTGAGTTAAAGGCGTGGGGAGGGATGGGGAGGGGTGCCGTTGTTTGCAGATGGGCATGGGGAAAGAGTCATGTCGCACAGAGCAGCCATGGGGCATGGGGGTGTGGGGCATCGGGTATGGGCATGGGGCATGCATGGGGTATGGACATGGCGTATGGGGCATGGGGCATGCATGGGGTATGGACTTGGCGTATGGGCCATGGGGTATGGACATGGCGTATGGGGCATGGGCCATTTCACAGCCTTAATCACCATCGAGCTTTGCTGTCTTTCATGTACCATGGGGCGTATGGGGCATGGGGTACCATGTACTCCCACTCTCCCTCTCCCTCCCTCCTGCTTCCTCCCCCCCTTCCTCCCCATCACCGTGACATCACAGCACGAGTGCCACACCAGTACAAGTAACGGTGCCGTGGGTGGCAGTGCTGCCGACCAATTTCGACTCCGCCACCTCCTACTGGGCGGCAAACTGCGCCACCCCTCGCCAGCCCACCGCCTCTGCCGCTGCTGCTTCTGCCCCTGCTGCTGCTTCTGCCGCTGCTGCTGCTGCTGCTGCTGAGGGAAGCAGGGGAATAGGGGCAGCTGGGGTTGATCTGGGGGCGCGCAGTAGGGCAAGGGGGACAGATTGGGCTCTGGATGCGGATGGGGGGAGGGGGGAAGGTGCTGGGGACGCGGCGAAGGAGTGGGAGAGGGAGCGGTGGGGGGAGAGGGAACGGGGAGATGGGAGAGGAGAAGAACGAGGGGAGGGGAGGGTGAGGAGACCTGGGCCTCTGTTGAGTGAGAGGCTGAAGAAGAGAGCTTGTGGCGTGGGGGCATGGGTAGCAGAGGCCGCAGCAGAAAGCACCGAGGGAGCGGAGAGCACATTGACAGGGAACGGAGCTGAGAGTGTAGGGAGTGCAGATAATGCAGAGAGCACGGGCGGGACAGAAGGCACAGAGAAGGGAGCAGAGCGCACAGTAGGAGCAGGGGTATGGGGCAGCAGTCGGGCAGGGATGGGCGACAGCAGCGCGGAGAGAGCGTCTGGGTGGCCGACTCTGGCTGTGGAGTTCCCAAGGCCCGACCTCGACGCCCGCCCCTCCCTGCTCCGCCCCCCTCCCCCATCCCCTGCCGCCCCCCTGCTGTTCCGGTCCCAATACCAAGCAGCGGCTGCTGCTGCTGAGTCTGCTGAATCTGCTGCCCCTGCTGATGCTGCTAGTAGTGCTGCTGCTGGCAGCAACGGGCGTGCCTCGTCAGCGCCAGCGCCGAATGACCTGGCGGGAGCGCAGAAAATGTCCACAGCAACAGCGCTGATTCCCGTGGGTGCCGTGTGCTTTGATACACTTGGTAGCATGCAGCGTAATGTGGTGCCTGCCATGCCATGCCACTCCATCTCTTCCACATGCACCCCGCTGCTTCTTCCCTCGTCCCCCTCCTAAGGTCTGCTCGTGCTCTTCTCCCTCTCTTCCTCCGTTCACCCTCCCCTCCCCTCCCCGCTCCCCTCCCCCAGGTCTACCTACGAGCAGAGAACGCCACAGCAGTCATCTGGCGCACACCTGCCATCTCTCCACTTGCTCTCACCAACATCCGGCGCCGCAAACAACATGCTCCGCGCTCCTTCTCACCCTCTTTCTCACTTCCTCTCCCTCTCTTCCGCCTCCCCTACCTCCCCCCTTCCCCAGGTCTACCTGCTAGCAGACAACGCCACGGCAGTCATCTGGCTGCACACCTTCCTGCCAGCAATGGACGGCTCAGATGAAGCCCTCATCGCCTTCCTGCTCACCGAGATCTCCACAGCCGTTGATCTCGCCAACCAGTGAGTCCAGAACTCTCTTCCCCAGCGTCCGCCCCAGTGCTCGTTCACCCCATTCCACTGGTTCCATCCCCCTCCCTCCCCCACTCCCCACTGTGACTCCCCCCACAACTCCCATCCCCTTTCCCAGACACAGCAGGACAGAACTCCTGAGAGTGAGTGGCAGCAGTCGTTGTCGCCCCTGTCCCATTACCCCACGGGCCGCATTTCCTCCCCGGACCTTCCTCCTGGCGCCGTCCACCTCACCTCATCTGTCCCTTTCCTTTTCTTCTCCTTCTGCCTCCTCATTCCCTCCTCGTGTTCCCTCCCTGGCCCCACTCACCCTTTCCAAGGCACGGCAAGCGAATCATAATGGACGTGAGTGGCAACGGCGGGGGCTACGCCGACATAGCATACCTCCTGCTGCGCCTCGTGGCCGGCAAGCAAAAGGCCCCCGAGGGGCGCGTGCAGATGCCACAGCAGCTGCTCATATCCAATGCATTCATGCTCTCATTACTGGACAAGCAGCTCACCTCGTTCTACCAGTGGGATAAGTACGTGAAGGTTGACGAGGCCACGCCGGTGAAAAGCGTGCGGGATTTCAAGCCGTTTCTGGAGGAAACGTTTTCCCCGGATGGGGAGACCGGAGTGTACTCGGGCTTGTTCAAGCTCGCCGCGTTCCCCGGGCTTGAGAAGGTCCCGTTTCGGGGCCCGGTGTTTGGGGCCCGGCCGCTCGTTATAGTCACAAACGGGAACTGCTTCTCAGCCTGCGCTATATTCACGCATAATCTCCGGAAGCGGTTCAATGTGAAGCATGTGACTGTAGGGGGGGTTCTGGGTCAACCCCTTGGGATCAGCGCGTCTTGCATGGGAGCGACCATGCCGTCTTTAGAAACCGGAGTGACTAATTTCCTAACCGGGACAAAACTCGCCAACCACCCGCGCGCGCCGAAGCCGTTTCCATATAATGTGGTGCAAGGAGTGGCGGTGGTACAAGGGTATGTGGAGGATAAAGTGCCGTGTGAATATGTTTTTCTGCCCGGGGACCAGCATGTTGACCTGACCATGGATAAAGTGGCCAACCCTGCGCTTGTGTGGACAGAGGCCTCCCAATACTATTAATGCGATATGCTTTTACCTACTGTATTCACCTGCCGCTTCGTTACCAGTAGGTATGTTTTTTAGGCGTCTCAGAAGTATACGGTACCCTGCCCTGGCACCATACCATACCATGGAGAACACCTTCCGCTTCCACCAACCAGCTACAACTGTCGATGCAGAGATTCTATCCACTTGCCACCACATTAAGTTCAATACGCCTACTGTAAAAAACAGACCATCTGCTTGTTCCAATTGTTGGAAACAATCGGTCCTAAGCGCCTCTGTCGTGTCGAAACACTAAGACACAAAAGAAACAAAGTATAACGAATCACCGGCGAGTCAACCCTCGGAGGTTGAAAGTAACTGTTGGAAGTTACGCGAAAGTCAAAGGTCAGCGACCTTTGACCTTAATAAGTACAGCGCGACAGCAAGGACGAACAACTGACTCGGTATTGAGCAGTTGCCCGAGTCGTCACTGTATCGAACCGCAACAGCAATAGTAAAACGGTTATTAACTGTATCTCTTCGTATTCCTTGTACTCTTATAAAAGCTTGTATCTCTTTGTTTTAAGCAACTTACTTTGCCCTCACATACTAGCGCAAGGTGGTTCACAACTCTTTAATTAACGCTTCCGCTACTACACCAACTCTACCCAGAGTTCACCCCTGCAAAGATCCTAAAAGTTTTTCAGCCCAACATGGTATGAGAGCTAAAAGGGGGAATTCAACTTCTATACCGACAACATCAACAAGCATGGCTACACAAAAGGAAAGGAGCAACTCCAACGGTTCCCAGGGCACTACTCCTACTCCACCTCCTGCCTTTGGCCTACAGACAGAGGAGGGCACAGCAACAAGACCCAGAGCAACATCTACCGAGACTCCCGCGAATCAACCTGCAGACTTCGCCCAGAGCATGATGGAGAAGTTTTTATCCTTCATGTCCTTCTACGAGCAACACCAGCAATCGGCACCTGCGCAGTCACACAACAGCAACAACAACGGAGCAACACCCATGAGTCTCGACGGCTCATCATATGCACGAGGAAATCAACAACAGCAGCCTACCTTTGCTCCGTACGAGCGCGGGTCCATCAGCTTTATGCCACACCCACAGCCCTCACCTGGACAAGAAAAATCACTGGACGCATTACAAGTTCAGTCGCAGTTCGCACACGTTCTGAAGATGCAGACGTTCTGAAGAACCTTCGATGGAAAGGAATTCTTCACCTGGTCGTTCGAGTTCGAGCTTATGATGGAAGGCGCGCAGATACTCGGGTTCTTCGACGGGTCTCTGCCATACCCAACAAACGGCACACAGTACGAGAAGCAGCAATACACCTATCAGTCAATGATGGCGTACACGATCCTACTGAGGAATATCACCCCGACTCAACAGCAGAACATAAGGTCTTACCGAGGTTACGACAACTCCTTTGAGCTCGCATACAACCACCTGAAGAGCCTGTATCAAGCAACAGACAGCGTAAGCCAAAGTCGGTTAATGGCGCAACTGACAACGGTTGAAATGAAACCAGGGGAGAAAGGAATGGCGTATATCAGTCGATGTCGCGAGTTGCGCGACAAGCTTCTTCGATGCGGAGGGTCAATCTCTAAAGACGCCTTCGTGACAGTCATCATCGGCGGCCTCGGTCCTCAATGGCGCGCCACAAAGGCCATTCTCCGAGCTCACGGAAGAATCTCCGAAGCAGCGCTCTGCGCCGAAATCCACGCCGAGCAGCAAGACATGGACCTGCAAGAAGAACGACACAAAAAGAAGACATCAGCACCGGAATTCGCGTTCCACACTCAGCGACGCTACAACAACAACAACAACCGGCAGCAACAACCGAAGCTAGTACCTCCGTTCTGCCACATCTGCAAAACTTCAGGACACCCGCGTACGCACTGCCCAAATCGTCAACAGTCAACAACTCTGCAGCGGCAACTTCGACCTTCAAGCAGCCAAATCGCCTCAACGCAAGCAAATCCCACGACCCAGATTCATGCCTCAACGACTTCAACGGGACAACCTGCACAAGGAGCAAGAAACATCGTCAGCTGCATGGCAAAGCTGAGTGACTCCTGCATCACCGAGTCACCACCACACTACTCACCGGAATAACAACTCGACGAAACCACACCTCGCCGCGAGTCACTTCAGCCGAACCCGACATACGCCGCCATCGCCCAAAGCGAACCATCCGGAAAGGACACATGGTTCTTGGACAGTTGCTGCGGACAGCACATGTGCTCCTCGGGATGCTTCGTTCAACGAGAACACCAACTTCAACGCGAAGTTGTCATTACAGTCGCCAACAATCAGAACCTGCGAACACGACGACAGGGCGTAGTTCAACTTCAGTCAAGGGAAACAAACGTTATACTGCAGATGTCAAAAGTACTAATCGCGGAGGGACTCGACTAAAACTTACTGAGCGTCAGTCAGCTAATGGCGAAAGAGATTCACCTCGAAGCACACAGCACCACCCAAGAATTCAAGCTGTATCACGGGAGAGGAGGACTTTACATCGGCAAGGCGGTCCTCAAGAACGGCGTCTTCGTTCTTGATTTCGTTCCTGATCTTGGCACCGCCGACAGCGACGCCATTGTTAACTTCACCAACTGGACACACCCTCTAGACCTTGATCCAGACTTCAGTCCAGAAGGCTTCTGGTATTCACACACCATCCCTGAAGCAGAAAGAACAAGGGCGTTAGCAACAATTCAGACAACATCAGCAGCAGCAGAGACAACATCGGCAGCCGCAGAGACAACGTCGGCAGCAGCAGAGACAACATCGGCAGCAGCAGAGACAACATCGGCAGTAGCAGAACCATCAACGGCAGCAGCAGGAACGTCAACACCAATTGCTGATCCTTCAACGACACCGCTCCTCATCAACGACACACCACCGACACCCGCGCAACAACTACACCCAGCACCACGAGAAGTTCATTGTAGCGCCAACTTCACCGCCAACTTCTACTCCAACTCCGATATGTACCGACGATCACCCGGACATCGCGCCGACGAAAGCACCTGGCACGCAAGGATGGGACACCCAAGCAACATTGTATTAAACAATACGATAAGAGCAGGAGTACTCGACAAGGACTCACTCCTACTGACCGACGGACGAGAACTTCAACGAGTACGCGGAACGTGCTTCACCTGCCCTGAAGGTGACTTACCACATCGACCGTTTGCGTCTCATCACAACCCGAGCGCACCCGCATACGCACCACTCGAGAAGGTGTATAGCGACATCTTGTACAATCGAGAACCAGGACAAGTAATATACAACTATACAATCACCTTCATCGACGCCGCCACCCGTTACGTCTGGCACCTAAACCTCCCTAGCCGCGACATGGCATTCGCAGCCTTCGTTGCCTGGCTACCAGTAGCAGAGAGAGAATCGGGCGTGAAACTGAAAAGCTTCCAGTCAGACGGAGGAGGAGAATACACCTCTCAGCGATTCAAGCAGTACCTGGCGGAAAGGGGAATCAAGCGGCTCATCTCCCTTCCCTACGCCCATCAGCAGCAAGGTGTAGCAGAAAGAATGAACAGGACCTTGCAGAACAGCATGCGCAAACTGTTACGTGGCATGAGGCTACCCAACCACCAGTGGCCTGCGGCAATGGACCACGCCGTCATGCTGCACAACTTGCTCTCGTCATCATCGCTTCCAAACAACGCATCACCGCATCTGCTATGGACAGGGAAACAGGGCAGCACAAAAATGTTACGAGTATTCGGATGCATGGTACAGTACCGACCCCCAGCAGCACGAGCGGGCCGATTTTCTCAACGAGCACAGTGGGGACTACACCTGGGAACCGAAACGAACTACAACGCGTGGAAAATCTTCGACGTCCATTCCAAGGAAACAGTAGCAGCACGTGATGTAATTTTCTACGAACGACTCACGCTCCAGACATACCTTGCCAACCTGCAAGAAGACCAGGATCCCACAGGTGGTTTTCGAGGTGACCGAGCCTTCGCCCCAGCAGCGGACGAAGCTGACTGGGACGAGCAGAATGTGGACAACGCATAAGAAGAAGCCAGACCTCTTCCGTTCTGCTCCGTCGACGTTCCCATGGACGAAGATAACCCTCGCGAAAGTGTCAACGCCGAAACCTTCTACTATTTCGCCGACAACGGTTACGTAACACCTGCGACAGTCAACACCAACGAAGCAGAACGAGTAGGACCCAACTTCATACTTGACCCAGAAGCGGGAGATGAAGCAGCTTATCTCGAGGACGCAAATCTTCCCCGCTACTCACAGAGTGGACTGCAAATTCTCGGACTCGTCACCGCAGTCCACGGCACCGCCATTCCTAAAGAGCCTGCGACGGTTCAACAGGCTCTGGGGGGGGAGCATAAGGAAAAATGGCGCGAATCCATGGACAACGAGCTGAAGGCACTGGAGGAACGCAACACGTGGAAAGTGGTTCCTATTGGCGTGGCACGGAACAAGAAAGTGCTCACTGGGAAGTGGGTCTTCCGTGTGAAGACAAAGGCTGACGGCACCATTGAAAAATTTAAAGCTCGCTGGGTTGTACGCGGCTTCGACCAAGAACACGGACGCGACTTCACCGAAACTTTCGCTCCGGTTAGCCGCCACACCTCACTACGCATTCTCCTCGCAATCGCCGCCATGAAGAAGAAGAAGCTGCGACAAATTGACGTCGCGAACGCGTTTCTCTACGCACCTGTTGATGCAGAAATTTTCGTCGAGCTACCGTACGGCTCCCACAGAGAACCCAACCAAGTCTGCCAGCTACTCAAGTCACTCTACGGCATCAAGCAGGCTCCACGACTGTGGCAACAGTACCTGCACGCTCGCCTCATCCGCATCGGCTTCAAACAATTACCGCACAATCAAGGCATGTACCGGCTCACAAAAAACGACGACTACATCCTACTAATCATCTACGTGGACGATCTCCTTAACATCGGCTCAAATGACGGCATCACTACCTGGTTCGAAGGGGAGATGCAGCGAGATCTCACGCTCACAGTTTCATCTAGCGTCACTCAGTACCTCGGCCTCAACATCCGGGAAGAGGAGGACGCGATCTACCTCAGCGCCGAGAAATATGCCGACACCATCGCCAAACGCTTTACGCTCACACCGACAACCATCTCCACGCCATAACGCTACACGGCAGGGAACGACAAAGGAAGCTCCGCTCTACTCAAGCCCGCCGGCATACGAGACTACCAGAAGAAGTTGGGATGTCTTCTCTTCGCAGCCGTCACCTGTCGCCCCGACCTCTCATACTCCGCAAGCCAGCTCGCCACCTACCTCAAGAAGCGTGAAGCAAAACATCTGGCGGAGCTCGACCGCGCTCTTCACTACTTCGTCAGCACCCCAACGATCAGCCTAACTTACTACAAGAACGCAACCACACCGACTAAGTTAATCGGCTACGTCGACGCTGATCACGCTGGCGACTCCGACAATAGGCGCTCCCGCACCGGCTACATCTACCGCCTCGAGCCTATCGGACCTATCTCTTGGCAGTCGAGCAAGCAGGAATTAATTCCTCTCTCGTTAGCTAAAGCAGAATATATTGCACTCTGCTCAGCTACCAAGGAAGGACTCTATCTTCGCGAGCTGCTGGAAGAAGCGAAGTTAGCCGAGTTACCCAACTTTACCCTGTTCTGCGACAACCAGTCGGCAATTCGTGTCAGAATGTTATGCTCTAGCCTGTAGTGGGGTGCTCTATAGCGAGTACAACCCTTCTAGGGTTTGCTATTTGTATCCTCATTCCTGCTAGTGAACATCCTCTTTGCCTAAACTATTTCTTGCCTAGCTAGGGCTTTCCTAGCTATGGCTCATACTTCTTCGTACTCTTTTCACATGGTATTAGAGCAATATGCTTCTGGCCTGTGGGCCCCACCTCACTGCTTCCGCTGCTACTGCTACTCCCTGTCCGCCGCGCGCCCCGTGGTGCGCGGCGTCGAAATTAGGGTTTTCAGCCCGCCGTGCGCCCCGAGGCGCGCGGCGGGTTTCTGCCCGCCGTCCGCCCCGAGGCGCGCGGCGGTTTTCTGCCCGCCGTGCGCCCCGAGGCGCGCGGCGGTTTTCTGCCCGCCGTGCGCCCCGAGGCGCGCGACGGGTTTCTGCCCCGTCACTCCGCGCGTCGCCCTCAGGAGGCGCTGCGACGGGCGACGGGGACCCGCGCGTCGCCCCCTGTCGCCCGTCGTGGCCTGCGCGCGGCCCGTACAGGCTGCGCGCGGCCCGTACGGGCTGCGCCAGGCCCGGACGCGGCCCGTACGGGCTGCGCCAGGCCCGCGCACGGCCCGTACGGGCTGCGCCAGGCCCGCGCGCGACTAGGGCCGCCTGCGCGCGGTTCGGGCGGCTGTGCTAGGCCCGTGGGCGGCCCGTTCTTCGCTGCCCCTGCACTGCCCGCTGTCCCCCGTGCCTCTGATGGCGCCCCACCCCTGCTACTGCTTGTGATCCTGCATTAGGGTTTGGGGGTGGAGCGTGTGGGGGTATGGGGGTGCAGTTTCTCAGCGGCGTCCCCTGCTCCTCCTCCTCCTCCGTCTCCCGCTACTGCAGCTGCCGCTCAGGGGGGTGGGTGTGTGGGAGCCGAAGGAGTGGTGCTAGGGGGGTGACGTGGGAGTGGAGCTAGGGGTGAAGCAGGGGGTGCGTTTCAGGGGGGGTGGGACTGTTTGGGGAAGTTGAACGGAGGTTGCCGTCGTGTCGCCAGCAACACCTGTAGTCCGGGGAGTTGCTCCGGTAGCCCAGTCGCAGCCACCTGTGCAAGTCGCCCGTGGGTCCGTTGCTCGTCTGCCGCTACCGAATTCTCCCGGATATAACACCCCCCCGTAATTGTACACCCCAGGGTAGCTAATACGGGGTGGGTGTTATATCCGACCCCGTTTGTACTATACCCCCCCTTTTGGGGTGATTTTCTATAACACCCCCCTTTTCTTATAGATTCATATTATAGCTGTTATCGAGTCTGATTCCTTACGGGAAGATATCGCGAGAATTGCTCCCTAGGTGAAATTTTGCATGTACTTTCACTTAGAATCTGCCAAGATTTCCCCCCTCCCACAATCTCGCTGTCGCCACGCTGGCGAATCTTCCGCTGCAAGTGGCCCAATAGGTGAAAATCACCTTCTCACATGAGGCACAGACACGTGACCAAACCAGTCAAGAAGTGACTGGTACAGTAAGAACGCACCACTGTGCGCGTTTCTGGCCTCGGCGGTTGCATGAACCCTCGCCACGCAATTGGCTTTGTTTTCACCCTATCAAGTGCCAGAATTGCCCACTCGAATTTGCCACGTGGCAGATTCCAGTGGGCGGTCACGCTATCCTCGTATACTCGGTTTTGCGGCACTGGTCAACATTCTTGAAGTGGAGTCAGGCCCTTGATTTTGTTTCCCATCTTTTATACTTGATAAAAAATATACCATATAATAAGACCCGGGTATTATGTAGGATTTTCCTTTGAGGAGACCCCCCCCATTTTTTCCCAGTGGTTTTCATAATACCCTAGGGTGTTTTATCCGGGAGAATACGGTACTTTTAGCCGCGGGTCTAGTTACTCCAGTAGTCCGGAGCGTTGTTCCGGTAGCCGCTGTGCCAGTGTGCCTCTTGTTGCCCGTGTGTCTACAGCTTCAGTCGTCGCCTCCTATCTCCTCTCCTCTCACAGTCTCGCCTCCTCCTCCCCACTTTCCCTCTGTGATAGCCTCTAGCTTTGCTTACACTTGTGAACTTTAAACTGTTGCTTCTTGAACCTGTGCTCAGAATGTGTGGTGACATTGTGATCCACCCTGAGCTTGTTCTGCTTTGCTTGCTCTGCTGATTACTGTAAGAACATATATGTAGCTTATGCTGTTGTGTAGGCTACAGTGGGGTATACCATAGGGGGTACAACCCAATTAGGGTTTTGCCATTTGTACTCACTTCACTCATAGTTCATTCATTCTCGCTCTATTTTCCACATGGTATCGAGCAGGTTCCCCCGTGGGAACTGTGCTTAGGGCCCACCACTTTTAAACTTTTTTTCTGCCCGGAGTGCGCTCCGGGCCCTCGCTCTCACTCTTTCGGCCTGCCCTGCAGGCCCCTAGCCGCCCGCGCGCCGCCTGTCCCGGCCCCTAGCCGCCCGCGCGCCGCCCGTTCAGGCCCCTAGCCGCCCGCGCGCCGCCCGTCCCGGCCCTTAGCCGCCCGCGCGCCGCCCGTCCCGGCCCCTAGCCGCTCGCGCGCCGCCCGTTCAGGCCCCTAGCCGCCCGCGCGCCGCCCGTCCCGGCCCCTAGCCGCTCGTGCGCCGCCCGTTCAGGCCCCTAGCCGCCCGCGCGCCGCCCGTCCCGGCCCCTAGCCGCTCGCGCGCCGCCCGTTCAGGCCCCTAGCCGCCCGCGCGCCGCCTGTCCCGGCCCCTAGCCGCCCGCGCGCCGCCCGTTCAGGCCCCTAGCCGCCCGCGCGCCGCCCGTCCCGGCCCTTAGCCGCCCGTGCGCCGCCCGTCCCGGCCCCTAGCCGCTCGCGCGCCGCCCGTTCAGGCCCCTAGCCGCCCGCGCGCCGCCCGTCCCGGCCCCTAGCCACCCGCGCGCGCCCGTCCCGGCCCCTAGCCGCCCGCGCGCGCCCGTCTCGGCCTCACACCGCCCGTGCGCCGCCCGTCCCTGCTGCACGCCGCCGTCCTGGCCCCCCACGCCGCCCGTTAGCCGCCGTGCAGCCTGAGCCGCCCGAGCCGTCTGCGCAGCTGAGGAACCGAGCCGCCCGAGCCGCCTGTGCCGCTGACTGCCCGAGCTGCCCGAGCCGCCTGAGCCGCCCGAGCCGCCCGAGCCGCCTCTCCCCCCCCCCCCTTTTCCCGTCACCTGAGAGGCCAGCTGAGGGGTGGCAGGTGTGTGGTCTCCCCTACTTCTCCTCCTCCTTCGTCTCGAGCCGCCCTGCAGCCGAGCCGCCTCGCCGCCGAGCCGCTTTACACCCAAGCCTCCCAGCAGCCGAGCCGCCCTGCAGCCGAGCCGCTCTTCACCCGAGCCTCCCAGCAGCCGAGCCGCCCTACAGCCGCGCCGCCGGGTCGCCGAGCTGCCGAGCTGCAGTTGCTGCCGAGCCGCCCTGCCGCCGAGCCGCCCGAGTCGCCCGAGCCGCAGAGCCGCCGTGCTGCCGAGCCTCTGAGTCGCCGAGCCTACTCTACCCACCACTGGTGAGCCCCTGCCCTGCTAGCACGCTGCGCGTCGCCTGCTTGCCTGCCTGCCTCCCTTTTTGGCTTGCCTGGCTACCTGCCTTACTGCTGCTACTCGTGCTCCTGCCTCTACTGCTGGAGCCAGATGCGGCCCCATCGACGTCTGCGTGAGTCCCTCACGCCCCAGCAGCTGCGTGAGTGGTACGCTGGTTGGGGCTGTAGGGGTGGTGGCGCTACTACTGCTACCACTCCTGCTGCTTCTACTACTGGTGGCGGCCAGATGCAGCTCCCGCGACCCCCCCGCGCGTCTCTCACGCCTCAGCAGCTTCGTGAGTGGTACGCTCAGAGTGGAGGGTCTCTCAGTTCTGTTCGCTGCTCTTACGTGATTCTCACTGGTGCTCGGACTGGTCAGCCTTGTGGGACACCTAGTCATACACAGTCCCGCTGCTTCGCCCGTCTGAGCGACGCCTGGCGTACCGTGTTTGGCGACGAGGCTGAGCTCCCCGACTGGGTGGAGTTACTTAGGCAGAGGGTAGATATATTTGCTCTAGACTATGATGCTATTCTCACTGCCATGTATGCATTGCCTACTAGTGCTGACCGTGCCGGTCACCTGTGCGTACCGCCTGACCCGGGTATAGGACCTGCTGCTCTAGCTACTGGTGAGGCTGCTGCTGCTCTGGGTGCTAGTGAGTCTGCTTCCTCAGGTGCGGGTGAGGCTGCGCTCTCAGGTACCACGTTGGCTTCGGCCTCCCTCACCTTTACACTTGACTCTGGGGCTTCTCGCTCCTTCTTTCGGGACCGCACCACACTCACGCCGCTTGGTCGGCCTGTTGCAGTCTCCCTGGCTGACCCCTCTGGGGGTCCTGTCCTCGCTCACTTTTCCACTGTCCTCCCGTGTCCGGCTGCCCCCTCGGGCACCCTGTCTGGCCCGTACCTCCCCTCGTTCTCGACAAACTTGGTGAGTGGTGCAGACCTGCAGGATGCGGGGGTTCACCAGTTCACTCTTGCGAGTCAGCGGGTGACCCACTGCACGGACGCACGCACAGGCCGGCACCTGGCCACGTTCTCGCGTCGGCCGGGGTCGAGCCTCTACACCCTGACCACTGAGTCTCCTCCTGTCCCTGCGTCCGGTCAGGTAGCAGCGTCAGGTGAGGTGTTTGCTGCTGCGTCCAGGTCTGGTCCTGAGTCTGCCCCCTGCTCGTGTCGCCTCTTGTCTCACGAGACTCTCCTGTGGCACCACCGTCTTGGCCACCCCTCCTTGCCCCGTCTTCGGGGCATGGCTTCCCGTGTCCTTGTCTCTGGTCTTCCCCAGTCTCTCCCTCCCCTTCCTTCGGGACCAGGACCTTCCTGTGTCCCCTGTGTCGAGGGGCGCCTCAGGGCTGCTCCTCACTCCTCCCAGTTTCCCCCGACAGAGGCTCCTCTGCAGACACTTCACATGGACGTGTGGGGCCCGGCCCCCGTCCGTGGGCAGGGTCACGAGCGCTACTTCCTGTTGGTGGTTGACGACTACTCGCGTTACACCACAGTCTTCCCCTTGCGCAGCAAGGGTGCTGTCACTGAGGTGCTGATCGACTGGATCCGCGAGGCTCGTCTCCAGCTCAGGAGGAGCTTCGGCTCGGACTTTCCTGTTCTGCGTCTGCACTCTGACCGAGGTGGGGAGTTCTCCTCTTGCCTTCTGCGAGACTACTATCGTGCACAGGGGATCCGCCAGACCTTTACGCTTCCGGACTCTCCACAGCAAAATGGGATTGCTGAGCGCCGCATTGGCATGGTCATGGACGTCGCTCGTACGTCCATGATGCATGCGGCTGCCCCCTATTTTCTGTGGCTGTTTGCGGTTCGGTACGCGGCGCATCAGCTCAACCTTCACCCCAGGGTCTCTCGGCCCGATATGTCCCCAGTGTTACTGTGGACGGGGAAGGTCGGCGATGCGTCTGCGCTCCGTGTCTGGGGATCTCGGGCGTTTGTCCGCGACTTGTCTGCGGACAAGCTGTCCCCCCGTGCTGCTCCCTGTGTCTTCCTTGGCTTCCCCCCTGACGCTCCAGGGTGGCAGTTCTACCACCCCTCCTCTCGTCATGTTCTGTCCTCCCAGGACGTCACGTTCGACGAGTCAGTCCCCTTCTACCGCCTCTTCCCCTACCGTACTCCTTCCCTCCCCCCCCCACCGGACTTCCTGGTGCCAGTTCCCCCCCCGGTAGACCCCCTCCCCCCTCAGGTTCCTGCCCCTTCAGGTGTGTCCCAGGTAGACACAGTCGAGCCAGTCGAGGTTGCTGCTGAGTCTGGTCCTGCTGCGGGTGCAGAGTCTGGGGGTGCTACGCCTGCGGGTGCTGAGCTTGGGGGTGCTGCTGCTGGGGGTGCTGAGCCTGGGGGTGCGAGGCCGGGGGGTGCTGAGCTTGGGGGTGCTGCTGCTGGGGATGCTGAGCCGGGAGGTGCTACGTCAAGAGCTGCTGAGCCTGGGGGTGCTGAGCCTGGAGGTGCGGAGCCTGCGACTGCTGGACCTGGGGGCTCTCCGGTTGCTCCGTCTCGGCGGGAGCCGCTCTCTCCACAGGAGCTGCGCGAGTGGTTTGCTCGCCGCTGGAGGCGTGCTGCTGGAGCTGGAGCTCCTTCGACTGCTGAGGGTGCTGGTGCTGCCGGTCCCGGAGCTGCTGGGCCTGCGGGTCCTACTGGAGCTGGAGCTGCTGAGCCTGGGGGTGCTACGTCTGGAGCCGCTGAGCCTGGGGTTTCTCCTGGTGCTGCGTCTCGGCGGGAGCCCCTCTCTCCACAGGAGGTGCGCGAGTGGTTTGCTCGCCGCTGGAGGCGTATTGCTGGAGCTGGAGCTTCTTCGACCGTCGAGGGTACTGGTGCCGCCGGTCCCGGAGGTGCTACGCCTGCGGGTCCTACTGGAGCTGGGGCTGCTGAGGGCGTTGGTGCTGAGTTTGCTGCTGTCTGTCCTGACGGTGGTTCTGCTGCTGGTGCTGCTGGAGGTCCTGCCGCTGGAGGTGTTGGTGGCGCTGGTGCTGCCGCTGAGGGTGCTGGTGCTGTCCCTGCTGAGTCTCGAGCTGCCGCGCGGCCTCGGCCGTACTTCGTTCCGCTTCTGCAGCAGGTTCTTGGTCTTTCTCCTCCGGTAGAGTGTCCACAGCCTGTCCAGTCGCAGTCACTGTTGGAGCCTACCTCCCCACTGCCTGCTCCCTCTCCTTACACTGGTCCTACTGGAGGTCTTGCTGAGCGTCGTGAGCCTGCGTCTCGTCCCGCGTCGCCTGTTCGTGCTGCCCGCGCTAGTGGTCGTGGTTCGCGTCCGCGTCCTCCTCCTGTCCCTGGCACGCACCGGATGTCTCTGCGTCCGTCCACTGCTCCTCTGCGTGCCCTTTTGCCTTCTCCTCCTGAGTCCTCCCTTCCTGTGCTTACCGACCCAGAGTCGGACTCCCTTCGTGCTGCCAGTCCTACTGTCACGCGTCTGCTTGCTACGGTCGTCACTGACCCCTCTTTTGAGTCCGCTGCTGCGTCTGCTCTTGTCGCTGAGCTCGCCGACTTTGCTGCTCGCTGTCGTCTAGACTACGCTGCTAGTCTTGTTGCTGAGTCTGCGTCTGTTTGTCCTCCGTCCATCGGGGGTGAGTGTGCTCTTGGCACGGACGTCCTAGAGGACAGGCAGGAGGAGTTCCAGTGTCTGGTTGCTGCTTCACCTCATCTCGCGTCTGTACTGCTTGCTCCTAAGGGAGACCCGGATGCACTAGACATCCCGACTCCGCGCTCTTACGCGGAGGCCGTAGAGGGTCTCTATTCCTCTCAGTGGCAGGCAGCTATGGATGCAGAGATGGCTTCCTGGAAGTCCACAGGCACCTATGTTGACGCGGTTCCCCCTCCTGGGGCGAACATCGTCAGTGGCATGTGGATCTTCAGGGTGAAGCGGCCGCCGGGCTCTCCACCTGTCTTCAAGGCGCGGTACGTCGCTCGTGGCTTCAGTCACCGGCAGGGAGTTGACTACTTTCAGACCTTCTCTCCCACCCCGAAGATGACCACTCTTCGGGTGCTGCTGCACATAGCCGCTCAGCGCGACTACGAGCTTCACTCTCTCGACTTCAGTACTGCGTTCTTGCAGGGGAGCCTGCACGAGGAGATCTGGCTGCGCCGTCCACCTGGCTTCACTGGGACTTTCCCTCCTGGCACCCAGTGGAGCCTCCGACGGCCAGTCTACGGTCTCCGCCAGGCACCACGTGAGTGGCACGACACACTGAGGACTACACTTGCGGCCCTTGGGTTTGCTCCTTCTACTGCTGACCCGTCGCTGTTTCTGCGCACCGACACTTCACTGCCGCCGTTCTACATCCTCGTGTACGTCGACGACTTGGTCTTTGCCACAGCGGACACTGCTGGACTCGCCTACGTGAAGTCCGAGCTGCTGAAGAGACACACGTGCACAGACCTGGGTGAACTGCGCAGCTACCTTGGCTTGCAGATCACTCGGGACAGAGCACGCCGCACCATTACCTTGACTCAATCACACATGGTGCAGCAGGTCCTTCAGCGCTTCGGCTTCACGTACTCCTCGCCTCAGGCCACTCCTCTGTCTACTCGCCACTCGCTCTCAGCTCTGCCTTCGGATGAGTCCGTAGAGTCGAGTGGCCCGTACCCAGAGCTTGTTGGCTGCCTCATGTACCTGATGACCTGCACACGACCTGACCTTGCATACCCTCTTAGCATTCTCGCACGCTATGTTGCTCCTGGGAGACACCGACCAGAGCACATGGCTGCAGCGAAGAGGGTGTTGCGCTACTTGTGCAGTACGTCGGGCATGGGGCTAGTGCTTGGAGGGCGCAGTCCAGTGGTCCTCACTGGGCACGCGGACGCTTCTTGGGCTGACGACCAGGCTACGCAGCGGTCGTCACAGGGTTACACCTTTAGCCTTGGTTCTGGCTCTGTTTCGTGGCGGGCTACCCGCTCGTCTTCTGTTCTCGGCTCCAGTTGTGAGGCTGAGATCTACGCCGGGGCTATGGCTGCACAGGAGTTACACTGGCTCACCTACCTGCTGTCCGACCTTGGAGAGCCGCCTCGTTCTCCTCCAGTCGTGTACGTAGACAACAAGGCCATGCTGGCCTTGTGTCGAGAGTAGCGACTGGAGCACAGGACAAAGCACATTGCTCTCCGCTACTTTCTTGCTCATGAGCTGCGGCAGCGTGGACAGTTGCGACTTGCGTACGTGGCCTCTGAGGCCAACACTGCTGATGTCTTCACCAAGGCACTTGCGCCTTGTGATCATCAGCGTTGTTGCACGCATCTGGGTCTTGTGCCTGTCTTGTCTCACTTGCTCACTTCTTGACTTTGTTTGTACCTTCACCTATATATACTCTTGCTCTTACTTGCTTGACTCTTGTATATCTTTATATATGATCTTGCATGTGAACTGGCCTTGTGGCCCTTGAACTTGTGCTCGGAATGTGTGGTGACTTTGTGATCCACCCTGAGCTTTGCTTTGCTTTGCTTGACTGGTCTTGTGACCCCTTGTTCTCCCCCACTTTGCCTATGGGGGTGTGTCAGAACATTATAGCTTACTCTTTTCTGTAGGCTATAGTGGGGTATCCCATAGGGGGTACAACCCAATTAGGGTTTCATATTTGTACTCACTTCATTTCATAGTGCATTCATTTCTCGTTCAGTTTTCCTCAAGATCCTAGGGCTTTTCAGCCCAACATGGTATGAGAGCAGTTAGAGTTAAAAGTTTCTATTTTTTCAACACTCAATACATCAAGAAGACATGTCTGCTAGAAAGGAGTAGAGCTCCTCCAACGGCTCTCCCGGTACTACCCCTACCCCACCTCCTGCCTCTGGCCTACAGACAGAGGAAGGGACAACGACGAGACCAGCAGCTGGGTCTACGGAAACACCCGCAAACCAAGGCGCGGGCTCCGATCCAAGCATGATGGAGAAATTCTTCTCCTTCATGTCCTTCTACGAGCAGCACCAGCAAGGAGTACCTGCGCAATCAAACAACAGCAACAACAACAACAACAACGTGACACCCATGAGTCTCGATGGCTCATCCTACGCATGCGGGAATCAACATCAACAACCTACCTTCGCTCCGTACGAGCCCTAGCGCGGCTCTGTCATCTTCATGCCGCAACCACAACCTGCACCGGGACAAGAGAGAGCGTTGGACGCATTACAAGTTCAGTCGCAATTCGCGCATGTTCTAAAACTACAAATGACAAAGCCTTTTGACGGAAAGGACTTCTTTACCTGGTCGTTCGAATTCGAGCTGATGATGGAAGGAGCGCAGATCCTTGGCTTCTTCGACGGGTCCCTGCCATATCCAACAAACGGCACACAGTATGAGTGTCAGAATAATATATAATTCTATATATTGTTTTGTAACTGCCTGTAGTGTAGACTACTGTAGTCATCTAACTTTATGTTTGGTGGTGCACCTTTCTTCATTCTTGCCTATTTGTACTGCTCGCTCTATAGTGAAACCACTCCTTTGTTGCAATCTTCTCGACTCACCCAAACTCACTCGAACTCAACTACTCGACCTACTAGCTATGGCTCCTAAGCCTTCCTAGTACCTCAACATGTTATCAGAGTGACCAAGGTCCTCACCTGTGTGCCTACCCTAAAGCTTCCGCTGTTAATCTGTGTTCGGCACGCCCCGTGACGTGCCCCTGGCCCTACGGCCCCGTCGCCTACCTACGGCCTTACGGCCCCGTCGCCTACCTACGGCCCTACGGCCTCGTCGCCTACCTGTGGCCCTACGGCCCCGTCGCCTACCTGCGGCCCCGGCCCCGTCGCCTACCTGCGGCCCTATGGCCCCGTCGCCTACTTGCGGCCCGGCCCTGTCACCTACCTGCGGCCCCGGCCCGTCGCCGCCCTCGGTTGCGGCCCCGTCGCCGCCCTCACCTGCGGCCCCGTCGCCGCCCTCACCTGCGACCCGTCGCCGCCCTTAATTGCGGCCCCGCCGCCCTCACTTGCGGCCCCGCCGCCCTCTGTTGCGGCCCCGTCGCTGCCCTCAGCTGCGGCCCCGTCGCCGCTCTCACCTGCGGCCCGTCGCCGCCCTCAGCTGCGGCCCCGTCGCCGCCCTCACCTGCGGCCTCGCCGCCCACATTTGCGGCTCCGCCGCCCTCCGTTGCGGCCATGTCGACTACCTTGCGGCCCCGGCCCCGTCTCCTATACCTGCGGCCCCGCCACCTGAGGCCCCGATGTCACCTGCGGCCCCGCCACCTGAGGCCCCGTCGCCACCTGCGGCCCCGCCCACCCTTGCGGCCCCGTCGCCCACTTCGGCCCCGCCCACTTGCGGTCCCGACCCCGCCCCGGCCATGCCTCGTCACCAGCTGCGGCACACCGGGGGCACGTGCACCGCCCCCCCCCTTCTTCCCGTCACCTGTCGCGGCTCCTTCGGGGGCCGCACCTGAAAGGGGGGGGCAGGCGTCGCCCCCTCTGCCGCCTGCTTTGGCGCCCGGGGAGGCCGTGCGTCGCCCCCCCCCCCCCCCCCCCCCCCCCCTTCTCCTCCTCCTTTTGTTCCCTCTGCTGCAGCTGCCGCTGGGGGGGAGGGTGTGAGGGTGTGGGGGAGCCCGGGGAGGGACTAGGGGTGGTGGGTGTGGGGGTGATGGGTGATGTGTGGTCTCCCCTTCCCATCCTCCTCCGTTTGCCCCCCTCTGCTGCTCCTGCAGCAGTGTGGGGGGGAGGGGGAGGGGGAGGGTGAGGGGATGTAGGGGGTGACCAACCAGAACCTACCACCTCCTCTCCTCTCTCTCCCTCTCTCTCTCCTCCTCCTTGCCTGCCCTCTCCCGTTCTGCTGCGCACTCTGCCTCGTGTACCCCATTATGGGGGCGTTGACTGCACATTCTTCCCTACAGGCACTTATGGGGGCGTGTCAGAATAATATATAATTCTATATATTGTTTTGTAACTGCCTGTAGTGTAGACTACTGTAGTCATCTAACTTTCTATTTGGTGGTGCACCTTTCTTCATTCTTGCCTATTTGTACTGCTCGCTCTATAATGAAACCACTCCTTTGTTGCAATCTTCTCGACTTATCCAAACTCACTCGAACTCAACTACTCGACCTACTAGCTATGGCTCCTAAGCCTTCCTAGTACCTCAACAATGAGAAGCAGCAGTACACCTATCAATCGATGATGGCGTACACAATACTACTGAGGAACATTACCCCGACCCAACAGCAGAACATAAGGACTTACCGAGGTTACGGTAACTCCGCGGAGCTCGCGTACAACCACTTGAAGAACCTGTATCAAGCAACAGACAGTGTAAACCAAAGTCGGTTAATGGCGCAGCTGACAACAATAGAAATGAAACCAGACGAGAAGGGCATGGAGTATATCAGTCGCTGCCGCGAACTGCGCGACAGGCTTCTTCGATGTGGGGGATCGATCTCAGAAGACGCCTTTGTCACGGTTGTCATCGGCGGTCTCAGCCCTCACTGGCGCTCCACTCGCGCCATACTACGAGCACACGGGAGAATCTCCGAAGCACCACTCTGCGCCGAAATCCATGCCGAGCAGCAGGACATGGACCTGCAAGAAGAACGACATAAGAAGAAAACGTCAGTACCAGAGTTCGCGTTTCACACCCAGCGACGCTACAACAACAACAACAGTCGACAGCAACAACGACCGAAGCCAGTACCTCCGTTTTGCCACATCTGCAAGACTTCAGGGCATCCTCGTATGCACTGCCCGTATCGTCATCAACCGACAACACCACAGCGACAACTTCGACCTTCGAGCAGCCAAGTCACTTCAACACAAGCTACCCCGACACCTTCATTCCAAGCTTCAACGACTCCAACAGGACAACCTGCACAAAAAGCAAGAAACATCGTCAACTGCATGGTAAAAATAATAGATTCCTGCACAACCGAGTCACCACCATACTACTCACCAGAAGTGCAACTCGACAACAGCACACCTCGCCGCGAGTCCCTTCAACCGAACCCGACGTACGCCGCCATTGCTCAAAGCGAACCGTCCGGGAAAGATACATGGTTCTTGGACAGTTGCTGCGGACAGCACATGTGCTCTTCAGGACGCTTCGTCCAACGCGAACATTGACTTCAACGAGAGGTCGTCATCACATTCGCCAACAACCAGAACCTGCGCACACGACGACAAGGAGTAGTACAACTTCAGTCACGAGAGACAAATGTTATACTGCATATTGTTGGAATCACTGAACAGGAATGGATGAACTAGCAGTGAAATGAGTACAAGTACCTAACCCTAGAATTGTGTACCCCCTATAGGCTAACCCACTGTAGCCTAAACTAACACAACATATATAATGTTTGACACACCCCCATAGGCAAAGTGGGGGAGAACTAGGGGTCACAAGACCAGTCAAGGCAAAGCAAGGCAAAACAAGGTCAGGGTGGATCTCAAGGATACCACACAAATTCTGAGCACAAGCAAGTGGTCACAAGACCAGTTCACATGCAGGTTTATAATAGAGCAAAAGGTACAATGATCACAACCTAACAAGAGTAAACATGCATGTATATATATAGAGATCACAGTACAAACAGACTCAAGAAGTAAGCAAGTGAGGTCCAGTAGGCACAAGGCCTAGAAGAGTGCAAAAGCGCTGATGGTCACAAGGCTGAAGCGCCTTGGTGAACACATCAGCACTGTTGGCCTCAGAGGCCTCATAACGCAGGCGAAGCTGACCACGCTACTGCAGCTCTCGAGCAAGGAAGTAACGCAGAGCAATGTGCTTCGTTCTGTGCTCCAGTCTGTGCTCCTCACACAAGGCAATGGCTGCCTTGTTGTCGACGTATAGCATAAGAGGAGAACGAGGCTGCTCTCCAAGGTCGGTCAACAAGTAGGTGAGCCAGCGTAGCTCCTGGGCCGCCATGGCTGTGGCGTAGATCTCAGTGGGAAAGTGCCACAGTGTCAGCAGTAGCAAAGACCAAGTCGTCGACGTACACAAGGACGTAGAACGGCGGCAGTGAGGTGTCGGTGCGTAGAAACAGCGACGGGTCACCAGTAGAAGGCGCGAACCCAAGAGCCGCAAGCGTAGTCCTCAGTGTGTCGTGCCACTCACGAGGTGCCTGGCTGAGACCGTAGACTGGCCGTCGGAGGCTTCACTGGGTACCAGGAGGGAACGACCCAGTGAAGCCAGGTGGACGGCGCAGCCAGATCTCCTCGTGCAGGCTGCCCTGCAGGAAAGCAGTGCTGAAGTCAAGCGAGTGGAGCTCGTAGTCACGCTGAGCGGCGACGTGCAGCAGAACCCGAAGATCTCAGCCATGGCCACAGCCACAGCCATGGCTGTGGCGTAGATCTCAGCCTCACAACTGGAGCTGAGAACAGAAGAAGAGCGAGTAGAACGCCAAGAAACAGAACCAGAGCCAAGACTGAAGGAGTAACCCTGAGACGACCACTGAGTAGCCTGGTCGTCTGCCCAAGAAGCGTCTGAGTGCCCAGTGAGAACAACTGGGACTCGCCCTCCAAGCACTAGCCCCATGCCCGACGTACTGCACAAGTAGCGCAACACCCTCTTAGCTGCATCCATGTGCTCCTTCCGGTGACGGCCGGGAGCGACATAGCGTGTAAGAATGCTGAGAGGGTATGCAAGGTCTGGTCGAGTGCAGGTCATCAGGTACATGAGGCAACCCACAAGCTCTGGATACGGGCCACTCGACTCTACGGACTCATCCGAAGGCAGAGCTGAGAGCGAGTGACCGGTAGGCAGAGGAGTGGGCTGAGGCGAGGAGTACGTGAAGCGGAAGCGCTGAAAGACCTGCTGCACCATGTGTGACTGAGTCAAGGTGATGGTGCGGCGTGCTCTGTCCCGGGTGATCCGCAAGCCAAGATAGCTTGTCAGTTCACCCAGGTCTGTGCACGTGTGTCTCTTCTGCAGCTCCGACTTCACGTGGGCGAGTGCCACAGTGTCAGCAGTAGCAAAGACCAAGTCGTTGACGTACACAAGGACGTAGAACGGCGGCAGTGAGGTGTCAGTGCGTAGAAACAGCGACGGGTCAGCAGTAGAAGGCGCGAACCCAAGAGCCGCAAGTGTAGTCCTCAGTGTGTCGTGCCACTCACGAGGCGCGTGGCTGAGACCGTAGACTGGCCGTCGGAGGCTCCACTGGGTACCAGGAGGGAACGACCCAGTGAAGCCAGGTGGACGGCGCAGCCAGATCTCCTCGTGCAGTCTGCCCTGCAGGAAAGCAATGCTGAAGTCAAGCGAGTGGAGCTCATAGTCACGCTGAGCGGCGACGTGCAGCAGAACCCGAAGAGTGGTCATCTTCGGGGTCGGGGAGAAGGTCTGGAAGAAGTCAACTCCCTCTTGCTGACTGAAGCCTCGTGCAACGTAACGCGCCTTGAAGACAGGCGGAGAGCCCGGCGGCCGCTTCACCCTGAAAATCCACATGCCACTGACGATGTTCGCCCCAGGTGGGGGAACCTCGTCGACGTAGGTGCCTGTGGACTTCCAAGAAGCCATCTCTGTGTCCATGGCTGACTGCCACTGAGAGGAGTAGGGACCGGCCATCGCCTCTGCGTAAGAGCGCAGGGTCGGGATGTCTGGTGCATCCGGGTCTCCCTCAGGGGCAACAAGCATGGACACGAGATGGGGCAAAGCGGCAGCAAAGCACTCAAACTTCTCCTTCCTGTCCTCAAGGACGTCAGTGCCAAGAGCACACTCACCCCCGACGGACGGAGGACAGACAGACTCAGACTCAGCAACTAGGCTAGCAGCGTAGTCTAGACGACAGCGAGCAGCAAAGTCGACAAGCTCAGCAACTAAGGCAGACGCAGCAGCAGACTCAAAGGAAGGGTCAGTGACAATAGTAGCCAAGAGACGCGTGACAGTAGGACTGGTGGCACGAAGAGAGTCTGACCCAGGGTCAGCAAGAGCAGGAAGAGAGGAAGCAGGAGGAGACGGCAGTGGGACACGCTGTGGAGCAGTGGACAGACGAAGCGCCATCCGGTGAGTGCCTGGGACAGCAGGAAGACGCTGACGCTGGACTCGACTACTAGAGAGAGCAGTGCGGAGGATGAGACTTAGGCGACGCAGGACGAGACGCAGGCTCACGCCGCTCAGTAAGACCTCCAGTCGGACCAGTGTAAGGAGCAGGACCAGGGAGAGAGGAGGCAGACGGTAACGCCGACTGCAGCTGGACAGGCGGAGGACACGCTAAGGAGGGAGGAGGAAAAGGAGGAGGAAGCTGACCAAGAACCTGCTGAAGGAGCGGAACAAAGTACGGCCGAGACCGGGCAGCGACACCAGAGCCAGCAGGGACACCCGCACCAGGGTCCGCAGCACCAGCAGCAGCTCCAGCGCCCACGTCCTCAGCACCAGCGGCAGCTCCAACGCCCGGGTCCTTAGCACCAGTAGCAGCTCCAACGCCCAGGTCCGCAGCACCAGCGGCAGCTCCAACGCCTGGGTCCTCAGCACCAGCAGCAGCTCCAACTCCCGGGTCCCCAGCACCAGCAGCGGCTCCAACGCCCGGGTCCTCAGCACCAGCAGCAGCTCCAACGCCCGGGTTCTCAGCACCAGCAGCAGCTCCAACGCCCGGGTCCTCAGCACCAGCAGCAGCTCCAACAGCAGCGGGGTCCGTATCACGAGGCACGCCACTCCGAAGAGTGCAGCGCCGCTCGTACCACTCACGGATCCGCTCGCGGGAGGGGAGCTCCCGAACGGGAGAAGAAGCACTAGCACCAGTCCCGGTAGTACGTCCGGCTCGAGCGGTACCTCTTCGGAGGCTGCAGTACTCTAAGTACCACGCATGCAGCTGCTCTGAGGAGAGGGCTCCTCCAGGTGCAGGACTCCCAGGCCTAGTACCTCCAGACTCAGAACCCCCAGACTAAGAACCCCCAGACTCCGGACTCCGTAGCTCAGCACCACGAGGCTCCACACCCCCAAGCTCAGCACCCTCAAGCTCCACACCCCCAGGCTCCACACCCCCAGGCTCCACACCCCCAGGCTTCACACCCCCAGGCTCCACACCCCCAGGCTCAGCACCCCCATGCTCAGCACCCCCAGCAGGACGAGAGTCGACAGCTACCTCAACAGGCTCAACCGGGTCTACCTGAGACACACCTGAGGGAGCGGCACCCTGAGGGGGGAGGGGGTCTGCAACAGCAGCACCTGGCGCGAGGAAGAGAGGCGGGGGGGGGAGCGGGGCAGTGCAGTAGGGGAAGAGGCGGTAGTAGGGGACGGACTCGTCAAAAGTGACGTCCTGGGAGGGCAAGACTCGGCGAGAGGTGGCGTGGTAAAACTGCCAACGAGACGCGTCCGGGACAAAGCTGAGGAAGACGCAGGGAACAGCACGGGAGGAGAGCTTGTCCGCAGACGAATCGCGGACAAAAGCTCGAGACCTCCAGACCCGGAAACGCGACGCATCGCCAACCTCCCCCGTCCACAGCAGCGTGGGCGAGGTCTCCGGCAAGGAGACACGGGGCCAGAGGTTGAGCTGATGCGCAGCGTACCGGACCGCAAACGGCCACAGAAAGTGGGGGGCAGCCGCATGGATCAAGGAGGTACGGGCGACCTCCATGACCAGGCCAATGCGGCGCTCCGCAACCCCATTCTGCTGTGGAGAAGCCGGAAGCGTGAACGACTGCTCAATGCCGTGCTCAGCACAGTAGGCTGCCAAGAGGTCGGAGGAGAACTCACCACCTCTGTCAGAGTGCAAGCGCAGGACAGGAAAGTCCGAGTGAAAACGCTCGCTGAGCTGGAGACGTGCTCTGCGGATCCAAGGGATCAAGACATCAGGGACCTCACCCTTGGTGCGCAAGGGGAAGACCGAGGTGTAGCGCGAGTAGTCGTCAACAACTATCAGGAAGTACCTCTCCTGACCCTGACCACGGACGCGGGCTGGGCCCCACACGTCCATGTGGAGTGTCTGCAAGGGAGCAGTCGTCGGGGGGAACGAGGAGGAGTGAGGAGCGACGCGCTGCCGTCCCTCGACACAGGGGAGGCAGGTAGGAGCAGGCGAGGGTGGGAGGGCAGGAAGGACCCTGGGCAGGCCAGAGACAAGGTACCGGGAGTGCATGGCACGAAGCCGCTGCACAGACGGGTGGCCAAGGCGGTGGTGCCAGAGGACAGTCTCGTGTGCCAAAGAGCGACACGAGCAGGGGGCGGACAGCTGACCTGACGCGGACGCGGACGCAGTCGCAGCAACCTGAGGGGACTCAGTAGTCAGTGTGTACAGGTCCGACCCCGGCTGCCGAGTGAAGGTAGCCAAGTGACGGCCCGTACGAGCACACGTGCAGTGTGTCACGCGCTCGTAGGCAGGGGTAAACTGGTGAACACCCCCGTCCTGGAGTGCACATCCTGCCACCAAGTTCGTAGAGAACGAGGGGAGGTGGAGACCTGACAGTGTGCCCGACAGGACCGCAGGGCAGGGAAGGACAGTGGAAGAGGTCGGAATGACCGGACCCTCGGAGGGGTCAGCAAGGGAGACAGCAACTGGCCGAGCAAGCGGCTCAAGGGCAGTGCGGTCACGAAAGAAGCAGCGAGAAGCACCTGAGTCCAGTGTGAAGGTGTGCAGTGCGGCAGTCGACGCAGTACCAAGGGGGGGAGACACACGAGCACCTAGAGCAGCAGCCTCACCAGCACCTGGGGTAGTCGACACGCGAGTACCTGGAGCGGCAGACGCACTGGCCCTAATGCCTGGGTCGGGCGGCACACACAAGTACTCAGCACCCTCTCCACTAGTAGACATCACATACACGGCAGATAGAATAGCATCAAAGTCTAGAGCATAGATATCAATCCCCTTCTTCAGGAGATCAAGCCAGCGGGGCAGCCTAGTGGCCTGAGGGAACTGAACACGCCAAGCGTCGTCGAGACGAGAGAAGCAGCGCTGTGTGGCGTGCGGTCGTCCACACTGCTGACCAGTGCGGTCACCAGTGCGAATGACGTACGTGCAGCTAAGACCACCCCCACCCCCGTGCTGAGAGTACCACTCACGGACCTCCTGGGGCGAGTGAGTGTGCTGCTGGCCCTGGCCACCGCCAGTGCCTCCACGGCCACCACCACCGCTGCCACCGCCTCGACCACCCCAACCTCTGCCGCCGCCTCGTCCACCGCCACCCCAACCGCCGCCTCCACTCCTGCCACCTCCCCCGCCGCTGCCGCCACCACCCCCACCGCTACCACTCGCCCCTCCACCCGAGCCACCACCCCCACTGCCTCCACCGCCCCCACCGCCGCCTCCCCCGCCGTCACCGCCAGGTAGGACGAACCAGGTAGGGCAGGGCGGCGCGGCTCGGTTCAGGTCGGGTCGCGGCTCGGCTGGGTGGCGCGGCTCGGTTCAGGGCGCGCGGCTCGGCTCGGGGCGCGCGGCTCGGCTCGGGGCGCGCAGCTCGGGTCGCGCGGCTTGGGTCACGGCGGGGACGGGCCGCCCGCTCTCCCTCGTTTGCTGCGGCGGGAACGGGCCGCCCGGGGCCTCTAGGTGGTGGGCACGGGTCGGCGAGGTCGGCACGGGGCGGTTGGGGCCCTAGAGGGGCGAGCGCGGGGCCGATCGGGGCCTGAGCGGGGCTAGCGCGGGGCCAAACGGGGCGTTGACGGGGCTAGCAAGGGGCCGACGGGGCCTGAACGGGGCTAGCGCGGGGCCGACGGGGCCTGAAGCGGGGCCGACGGGGCCTGAAACGGGGCTAGCGCGGGCCCGATCGGGGCCTGAATGGGGCTAGCGCGGGGCCGACGGGGCCTGAGAGGGGCTAGCGCGGGGCCGACGGGGCCTGAAACGGGGCTAGCGCAGGCCGACGGGGCCTGAGAGGGGCTAGCGCGGGGCCGACGGGGCCTGAAACGGGGCCAATAGGGCCTGAAACGGGGCTAGCGCGGGCCGACGGGGCCTGAGAGGGGCTAGCGCGGGGCCGACGGGGCCTGAAACGGGGCCGACGGGGCCTGAATCGGGGCTAGCGCGGGCCGACGGGGCTTGAGAGGGGCTAGCGCGGGGCCGACGGGGCCTGAAACGGGGCCGACGGGGCCTGAACGGGGCTAGCGCGGGGCCTGAACGGGGCCTTAAAGGGGCCGACGGGGCCTGAACGGGGCCGCTAGGGAGAGCGGGCGTGGGGCCGACGGGGCCTGAACGGGGCTAGCGCGGGGCCGTCAAGAGGGGCCTCTAGGGGCGTGACACGCCGAGGCGCCCTAGGGCACAGGTAGGTAGGTAGGTAGGTAGTTACGAAGTGGTGGGCCCTTAGAAAATTTCGGTCCTAGGAAGGACCTGCTCTATACCATGTTGGAATCACTGAACAGGAACGGATGAACTAGCAGTGAAATGAGTACAAGTACCTAACCCTAGAATTGTGTACCCCCTATAGGCTAACCCACTGTAGCCTAAACTAACACAACATGTATAATGTTTGACACATATGTCAAAGGTACTAATCGCGGAGGGACTCGGCTACAACTTACTGAGCGTCAGCCAGTTGATGGCGAAAGGCATTCACTTGGAAGCCGGCAGTACCACCCAGGAGTTCAAATTATACCACGGGAAAGGCGGCCTCTACATCGGGAAGGCGGTCTTGAAGAACAACGTCTTCGTCCTAGACTTCGTCCTAGACCTGGGCACTGCAGACAGCGACGCCATCGTGAACTTCGCCGACTGGACACATCCTCCGGACCTTGATCCGGACTTCAGCCCGGAAGGCTTCTGGTACTCGCACACCATCCCTGAAGCAGAAAGAACACGCGCGTCCGCAACAATTCAACATTCGGCAGCAGCAGAAACGTCATCGGCAGCAGCAGAAACATCATCGGCAGCAGCAGAAACATCATCGGCAGCAGCAGAGACAACATCGGCAGCAGCAGCAGGACCAACGACACCAGTCCTCGTCAACGAAACACCACCAACACCCGCACAACAGTTGAAACCAACTCAACGAGAAATTCACAGAAGCGCAAACTTCGTTGCCAGCTTTTACTCCAACTCCGACGCGTATCGACGCTCACCCGTACACCGCGCCTACGAAGACATATGGCACGCACGAATGGGACATCCAAGCAACACAGTGTTAAATAACACGATAAGAGCAGGAGTCCTAGACAAGGACTCATTATTACTACCCGACGGCAGAGAACTCCAACGGGCACGAGGGACTTGTCTTACCTGCCCCGAAGCCGACTTACCACATCGACCGTTCACTCCTCATCACAACCCGCGCGCACCCGCGTACACACCACTCGAGAAGGTGTACAACGATATTCTCTTCAATCGAGAACCAGGACAAGTTACCTACAACTACACGATTACCTTCATCGACGCCGCCACTCGATACGTCTGGCATCTAAATCTACCCAGTCGCGACATGGCACTCGCAGCGTTCGCCGCCTGGCTACCAGTAGCAGAAAGAGAGTCGGGAGTACAGCTGAAAAGCTTCCAGACAGACGGAGGAGGAGAATACACCTCTCAGCGATTCAAGCAGTACCTGGCGGAAAAAGGAATCAAGCAACTCCTCTCCCTTCTCTACGCCCATCAGCAGCAAGGTGTCGCAGAACGAATGAACAGGACTCTGCAGAACAGCATGTGCAAACTGCTACGTGGCATGCGGCTACCCAACCACCAGTGGCCTGCAGCTACCCAACCACCAGTGGCCTGCAGCAATGGACCATGCTGTCATGCTGCACAACTTGATGTCGTCGTCCTCACTTCCGAACAACGCATCACCGCATCTGCTGTGGACAGGGAAACAGGGCAGCACAAAAATGTTAAGAGTTTTCGGGTGCATGGTACAGTACCGACCCCCAGAGGCACGAGCGGGAAGATTTTCACAACGCGCACAGTGGGGACTACACCTCGGCATCGAAAAGAATTACAACGCGTGGAAAATCTTCGACGTCCACTCCAAGGAAACAGTAGCAGCACGTGATGTGATCTTCTACGAACGACTCATGCTTCAGACGTACCTCGCCAACTTGCACGAAAATCAGGACCCCACAGGTGGCTTTCGTGGTGACCGAGCCTTCGCCTCGGCAGCGGACGAAGCAGACTGGGACGAGCAGAACGCCGACAACGCATCAGAAGAAGCCGGACCTCTCCCGTTCTGCTCCGTCAACGTCCCCATGGACGAAGAAAATCCTCGCGAAAGCGCCAACGCCGAAGTCTTCTACCACTTCGCCGACAATGGTTACGTAACACCTGCGACAGTCAACACCAACGAAGCAGAAAGAATAGGACCGAATTTCATAACCGACCCAGAAGCGGGAGATGAAGCAGCTTATCCCAAGGACACAACACTCCCCCGTTACTCACAGACTCGACTGCAGATTCTCGGCCTCCTCACCGCAGTCCACGGCCATCCTCTTCCTGAAGAGCCTGCGACAGTTCAGCAGGCTCTGGGGGGGGAACACAGGGAGAAATGGCGTGAAGCCATGGACAGAGAATTAAAGGCCTTGGAGGAACGGAACACTTGGAAAGTCGTTCCAGTTAGCGTGGCAAGGAACAAGACCATCCTCACCGGGAAATGGGTCTTCCGCATCAAAACGAAGGCAGACGGCACAATTGAGAAGTTCAAAGCACGCTGGGTCGTGCGAGGATTCGATGAGGAACACGGACGGGACTTCACCGAGACATTCGCCCCGGTTAGCCGACACACCTCACTCCAAATTCTCCTCGCGATCGCCGCCATGAAGAAAAGAAAACTACGGCAAATCGACGTTGCTAACGCCTTCCTCTACGCACCCGTCGACGCCGAAATCTTCGTTGAGCTCCCACATGGTACCCACGGGGAACCTAATCAGGTTTGCCAGCTACTGAAATCGCTCTACGGAATCAAACAGGCCCCACGGCTGTGGCAACAGCACCTACACACCCGCCTCACCCGCATCGGATTCCGTCAACTGCCTCACGACCAAGGTATGTACCGACTCACCAAAGACGCCAACTACATTCTACTTATCGTCTACGTCGACGATTTACTCTACATCGGTTCTACCGACGACATAACTACCTGGTTCGAAAGGGAGCTGAAGAGGGACCTCACACTCACAGTCTCCACTACTGTCACTCAGTATCTCGGACTCAACATCCGCGAAGAAGAAAACGCGATCTACCTCAGCGTCGAAAAGTATGCCGGCACCATCGCCAAACGCTTCGCGCTCACACCTGCTACTATCTCCACGCCATACCGCTACACGGCAGGGAACGGCAAGGGAAGCTCCGCCTTACTCAAAACCGCCGAAATACGCGACTACCAGCGAAAACTGGGCTGCCTCCTCTTCGCAGCCGTCACCTGCCGGCCAGACCTGTCCTACTCCGCAAGTCGACTTGCTACCTATCTCAAGAGGCCCGAAACAGAACACCTAGCGGAACTCGACCGCGCTCTTCACTATTTCGTGAGCACCGCAACAATCGGCCTGGCGTACTACAAAACACAACTACGCCGACGAAACTAATCGGCTACGTCGATGCCGATCACGCCGGCGACTCAGATAACAGGCGCTCGAACCTATCGGACCTATCGCACTGATCGCACTGGCTACATCTACCGCCTCGAACCTATCGGACCTATCTCCTGGCAATCGAGCAAGCAGGAACTAATTGCTCTCTCTTCAGCTGAAGCAGAATATATCGCCCTCTGCTCAGCCACCAAGGAAGGACTCTACCTTCGCGAGCTGCTGGAAGAAGCGAAGTTAGCCGAGTTACCCAACTTCACTGTGTTCTGCGACAACCAATCTGCAATTCGCATCGCCAACAAGAGCGGATTCGCGAACAGAACGAAGCACATCGCCCTGCGATACTTCTTCGTGAAGGACGAGATCGAGAAAGGGAAACTCAAACTATCCTACTGTCCCACGTCCGAGATGGCAGCTGACTACTTGACCAAGAAGCTCGGAAAACAGAAGTTCGAGTACTGCATGCTGCTGACTGGACAAAGCCACGTCACCATCAGCGACAATCCAGAAGCGAAGGGGAGTGTTGGGAACAAATAGTTTAAGCGCCTCTGTCGTATCAGAACTCAAGACACAAGCGAAGCAGCTCAAATCGAAGCATCACGAGTCAACCCTCGGAAGTTAACGTAACCGCTGGAGGTTACGAGAAACTCAAAGGTCAGCGACCTTTGACCTGACGCAGCGCGACAGCAAGGACACACAACTGACTCGACATTGAGCAGTTGCCCGAGTCGCACTGTATCGAACCGCAACAGTAAAGTAGTCATAATGTCTCTTCATATTCTTTGTACTCATATATGTATTCCTGTATCTCTTTGCTTTAATCAACTTACTTTGCCCTCATATACTGTTCAAGGACTTTATTCAACGCTTCCGCTATTACATCACTTACTCAGACTTTAACTCTACAAAGATCCTAGGGCTTTTCAGCCCAACAAAAAATGGGGGGGGTCTCCTCAAAGGAAAATCCTATATAATACCCGAGTCTTATGATATGGTATATTTTTTATAAAACAGAAAAGATGTGAAACAAAATCAGGGGTCTGACTTCACTTCAAGATTGTTGATCAATGCCGCAAAACCGAGTACGAGGATATTGTGGGCCACTTGGGCCACTTCACCTCTTGGACCACTTGCAGTGGAAGATTCGTCAGCGTGGCGACAGCGAGATTTTGGGATTCACTAGCGTGGCGACAGCGAGATTGTGGAAGGGGGGATATCTCGGCTGATTCTAAGTGAAAGTACATGCGAAATTTCTTCTAGGGAGTGATTTTCGCGATATCCTCCCGTAAGGAATCAGACTCGGTAACAGCCATAATAGGAATCTATAAGAAAAGGGGGGTGTTATAGAGAATCACCCCAAAAAGGGGGGTATAGTACTAACGGGGTCGGATATAACACCCACCCCGTATAAGCTACCCGCGGGTGTACAATTACGGGGGGGTGTTTTATCCGAGAGAATACGGTATAACGAATCACTGGCGAGTCAACCTTCGGAGGTTGAAAGTAACTGTTGGAGGTTACGCGAAAGTCAAAGGTCAGCGACCTTTGACCTGACAAAGTACAGCGCGACAGCAAGGACAAACAACTGACTCGGTATTGAGCAGTTGCCCGAGTCGTCACTGTATCGAACCGCAACAGCAATAGTAAAACGGTTATTAACTGTATCTCTTCGTATTCCTTGTACTCTTATAAAAGCTTGTATCTCTTTATTTTAAGCAACTTACTTTGCCCTCACATACTAGCGCAAGGTGGTTCACAACTCTTTAATTAACGCTTCCGCTACTACACCAACTCTACCCAGAGTTCACCCCTGCAAAGATCCTAAGGGTTTTTCAGCCCAACACCAATTAAGGTCTCTCACTCTCTCTCACACAGTAAGTGCAGCGAGACTCTCCTCTCCATCCATCCACCTGCCAGCAGCAGGCAGTTGGTTGTGATGTGAAGCAGTCATACAGTGCCAGTCAGGCGGTACAGTCTGGCCTCATGCCATGCCAGGCACCAGCAGTGTGATGAGATGAGTGTTTCAGTGAGCGCAAGCAGTGCAGTGCAGTGCAGTGGTTAGTAGTTAATCTGGAACAAGCTGGCTGGCAACTGAGCCTCTGCCCGCCTTGCAATACTTCTCATTGGACATGATCAGCTTTCTCCTTTCCCCATTCCCACTTTCGACTTGCTGTGTAAATGGGTACTGGTAGCAATACCGTAGCAGCCACACATCATGACTCTCAGTGTTTTGGTTTTACTTCTCCCCCGGACAGAGGCTTGTCAAGTCAAACCGGTGATTCATTTACAAACAAGGGATTCACTCACAATTCAGGTGGAAACACAAGCACACGCCAGGCCCTACAAAACGCCTGCATTTATTGCAGGCACGGCTGTCTCTTACGAGCTATGGTAGTCTAAAACTAGGTTGTGCGGGGAGCAGATGAGTGCAAAGGAGTGCCGAGGCGCAGCGTTTAGGTGATGACGGTGGGCTTCTCACGGCCGGTGAACTCTTGGAGCTTCGACACCGACAGGGCAATGTCTGCGTGCAGGGGAGGAGAGGAGAATGCACGCACACAAGCATTCAGTGAGACATGCATGCAAGGAAGGGGCGAAGTTAGCGAGGCAAAGGAGGGCTGTCATGTCACATGACATGGGGCATTGTGCCGCTTGTGCTTGCGCATGCAGATGCAAGTCAGAAAGACATGAAGGGAAGCAGCAAGGGAGGAGACCTTGCAGGCTAGAGGCAGGCAGGCAAGGCAGGCAGGCAAGGCAAGGAGGCAAGGCAAGGAGGCAAGGAGGCAGGGAGGCAGGGAGGCAGAGAGGCGGGGCTCACCGATGAGGGGCTTGAGGGCCTCCTGTGCGTCGAGGCCGTGACGAGCAACGTCAGGCTCATACTGCTCCACGTACACTCGGATGGTGGCCCCTGCACTGCCCGTGCCCTGATGTGTTTTGAAAAAGAATGGGACGGTGGGAGGGTAGGAGGATGGGATAGAGGTGAGTATTGGCCTTGAGAGACGTCCAGCTCACACTGCTCCACATACTCACGGATGGTGGCACCCACACTGCCCGTGCCTTGATGAATGCTTGCATGGGGATATGGGAGGAGGGAGGGATGGGAAGCTGGGGGTAAGGGAGGATGGGTGCATGGGATGTAGATGAGCAGTGGCAGAGAAAGGCATGGGCTTTTCAGGCTCTTGAATGCAAGGGCCGAGGTGCAGTAGTGAGTGCAGGGCAGAGAGGGTGGGGCGGAGAGGGCGGGATGGAGCAGAGGGAGAGTAGCCAATGCCCCAAGGACGGGCCGCGCAGTAACACAGGGTTGGTGGTGGGGCAACGTACGGAGAGGCGGAAGATGATGCGCGAGCCATCGGTGAAGACGAAGCGGATGCCCTGCTGGCTGGCCACGCTCCCATCCACGGGATCCGTGTACTCAAAGTCGTCCGCTAGCGCCAGCTCGTAGGCACCTGCAGGATGGGAGGATGGATGGACGATGGAGGGGGTTGGATTAGTTGGTTAGAGTGAGCGTGTTGAGAGACAAGAGAGCGAATGCGCTGTCTCGCCACGCT
The DNA here is from genome assembly GCA_948144175.1 of Closterium sp. NIES-65. Lineage (NCBI taxonomy): Eukaryota > Viridiplantae > Streptophyta > Zygnematophyceae > Desmidiales > Closteriaceae > Closterium > Closterium sp. NIES-65. The sequence continues at coordinate 115,271 of CANXME010002306.1, read as the reverse complement.
TCCTCGTCTGCTGACGGGTTAGTGGGGTAGGGGAAGGGGTTGGGGGGTGCATTAGATTAGAGAGCGCGGCGAAGAACCACGGTGTGCTGTGCTCGGGAAATGGAGGGCGCGGGGCAGCGAGGCATGGGCCAGGACGGCATGGCAGCATGCATGGATGTGGCAAGGGCATGCTGCTGGCGAATGCCTTGTCAAGACATGTTTGGACAGCATCACCGCCTAGTGCCTCAGACTCAACGATTGGCCTTTGGACATGTTTGGCCGAGATGACCTTCAATGAATGAAAGGTAGACAGGATGCGGCGCTTGGTTGGTTCGTGGCGACTCGTGTGTCTTTTTGTTATCCTTGTGCCATTCCGTGCCCTGCCCCCCTCTCTCTCTTGCGCTCACTGTCTCTGTTTTCCTTCACATGCCCCCAACCACCCAACAGCCCAACCAGCCAGCCACTCAGCCACCCACCATCACTCCCTCCCACCTCCTGCAATCCCACGCCATCCGCCCACTCTTCCCCCTTCACCGCATCCCCTCACCGCACTCAACCGCGTCTCACCGTATTTATCTCCGGGCTTGGCGGCGGCGAGGATCTCCCTGAGGTGCGCCACCATGGCGTTCGCGCCCTCCGACGCGCACTCCTCGTAGTCGTACCGCGAAAAGAAATTCCGCCCGTATTGCGCCCAGTGCTCGCGCGCCACGTCACCCACCGACACCAGCTTCCCGCCAACTGGCACGTCCTTGTTGCGATACGCGAGGATGGACAGCCACGCGAGCACGGCCCACAGTCCGTCCTTTTCCCGAATGTGATCGGATCCAGTTCCGAAGCTCTCCTCTCCGCAGATGCTCAGCGTACCCGCGTCCATGAGGTTTCCAAAGAACTTCCACCCGGTGGGAACTTCGAAGAACGGCAGGTTGAGTCCCGTCGCGACGCGGTCGAGCGCGGCGGAGGTGGGCATGGAGCGCGCGAGACCCTTGGGGCCGGCGGCGAAGTACGGAATGGCGGCCTGCGCGTTGGCGGCGATGATCGCGACGGAATCGGACGGCGTGATGAAGAAGTTGTTCCCGAGGATCATATTGCGGTCGCCATCGCCGTCCGATGCGGCGCCGAAATCGGGCGCATCGGGGGCGTACATAATCTTCACGAGCTCCTCCGCGTACGTCAGGTTCGGGTCGGGGTGGCCGCCGCCGAAATCCTCGAGCGGCGTGCCGTTGATGATTGCCGACTCGGGCGCGCCGAGCGCGTCGACGAGGATGGGCTTGGCGTACGCGCCGGTGACGGCGTGCATGGCGTCGAACTTGAGCGAGAAGTCCGGGCGCGTCACGAGCGCGCGGATCATGTCGAAGTCGAACACTTGCTGAGGAAGGGAGGGGGGAGGGGGAGGTGAGGGGGGGGGAGCAGGGGTGGCCGGGGGCAATGGGGGAGAATAGGGGACAGGGATGGAGTGCGGAGGACATTAGGGATGGAGGGGGAAAGCAAGGAGAGATGGGGCGAAGTGTGGCGGAATGATCGACGGAGCCATGCGGCGTTGAAACTGGATCAAGTGGGGTGGAGATGCGCATGGGTGAACGCGGGTGTGGGAGGCGGGGGAACGGGGACGGGTGCTATTCTGTGTTTTATGATTGCTTGGAGCGTACCTTGAAGAGCTCGAGGTAGTCGGCGACGGGGTCGACGACCTCCACCTCGAACGACCCGAACTTGGTCGTGCCGGTCTTGGCCAGGTCCACGTCGGGGATCTCCGCCTGCTTGATCTCCTTGATCTGCGCACGGGAGGCACGGTCGGTGAGAAGGTGGGGGATGGGCAAGGGAGAAGGTTGACGCGTGCAGAGAGAAAACCGGCGGGGACACTGGCAAAGAACTCAAGTGCCACTTATGGCGAGCGTGTCGCGGAAGCGACATGTACGGAGAGAGCGCGGGGAGGGGGAGCAGGTACGTACGGAGAGCGTGTTGCCGTAGATCTTGTCGGTGATGGACTCGGGCGCGGGCTGGCCGCTGCTGTAGTTGAACTTGATGCCCCAGTCGTACTTGGGCCCGCCGGGGTTGTGGCTCGCGCTCATAATGAACCCGCCGTACGCCTGCACGCGCGGAGGATGCGCACGGGGGACGCGCAGGGGGCAGGCGCATCGGCGAGGATTCGAGGATGATATAATTAGTACGCCATCCTCGCATTCATAGCCCAATTTCGCACTGGTAGCTCACTTGAAAGGCATGTGGATTAGGAAATGTGAGCAGCCCTTCCATGCCATGCATGCTGCAGACCCATGCATCCATGCCACGCCATGCAATGTGCTTCCCCTCACCTTCTGCTTGCGGATGACAGCCGACACGGCGGGCGTGGACATGATGCCGTCCCTGCATGCGTGCACACGCGGAGACAACGGGACAAGAGACGGGAGGTGAGGCGGAGCACGGAAGACAGGTATTGCGAGGAAGAAATAATTGGCTCAAGCGAAACACAGCATGGGCGCATGGACAGGGGGGACGGGGTGGGGGCCGGACGGGATGGTGGCAAGCGCAGAAGGAGCAAAAAAAAAAAAAAAACCTTAGGGGCGAGGCATGAAGGACAAGGTTCGCTACTCACTTGCCGACGAGAATCTTCCCGACGCCGTTACCAGCGGCGATCTTGATGATCTCCTGCGCGGCCTCGCGGTTGAAGTAACGGCCATCGCCGCCCAGCACGAGCAGCGAGCCCTTGACATCCTCGGCGGGCAGCGAGTCGAAGAGCGCCTGGATCCAGTTGGCCAGGTAGTGCGGTTCCTGAAACACCTTCACCTTCTTGCGCAGCCCGCTCGTCCCCGTCTTCTGCCCCTCGATCGGCGAAGTCGGCACCGCCTTAACTTCGAATCCCTCCACGGCGGTGCCCGCGCTCGCGCGCACCGTCATGGGCTTGGCGGTCTTGGCGCGCTGCGCGCGCAGGCTGCGGACGGCCACGCGGGGCTCAGCCTTGAGGCCTGAGTGGGACGGCAGCGAGCTGGCCGAGCGCGCGGCGGCGAGGGACGCCTCGCAGAGGAGCGACGCGGAGTGGGCGATGGCAGCCATGGCGTCGTTGGAGGAGCACGAACTAGGGGAGTTCCTCTCGTATGGTTTGGGTACGGCTCGGAGCAACTAATGTTAAAGAAAAACTGGCTTGTGAATTTGAATTTCTGTATCTGCTGTGGGATGCTTTTGCCCCTCCCTCCCCTCCCTGCTGGCAGGATTCCCACGTTCCCCTTTCACAGCTCCAGCTGCCAGCCACAAACGCGAAGCGCGTGTGCTGGATGATTTTGGCTTTGTTGGACAATGGGGTGTTTGGCTCGGTGGTGTGGGCCTGCCACGTCGGATCTAGGGAACGGCCTGAGGAACAGAATGCCACGCTGGAATGGGGCTTGAAGACTTGATCCTGGCCAGCAAGAGATTCCGCATGACTGCTGGAGAAGTGCCGTGGATCATAGATCAAGCCAGCATCTACGCCACGCGGCAGCGAATGTTGTGGTGACCTCCACCTCCCTGGGTCTGACTGGCACAATGTGAAACTCTTGGAGCTGTTGCCACGTCAACTGCTGCTCAAGCCTGGTCCAAGGCTTCATCCTCTTTAAAGATTCACCGCTTGAAAGCAAGTTGCGGGTGTAGCGGACAGCCGAATTCTCTTACGAATACACCTTGTTTTTCTTCTGTGTATGAGTGCATTCATATTTCATCCACGACTCTAGAAGGTGTAACACAATTCTGAAATTCTGACTATGTCAGCGGCAGAAAAGGAAGTTCATGCGACACAACCTTGCAAGTCTAGCTGCAGCCAACGGCTTTCGATTTCTGAGCGACTAGATCGACGGTTATAGCACTCAGCTTCTCGATGCTCATTTTGACGTGGTTGGCTTTTCGTGATTGGCCCACGCGAGCAATGTCGACGCTGAGTGGCTGTCTCGACTTTGGCGCCAAAACAAGTTCCAGCTGTGGTCGTCCCTTGGGTTTGGCTTCGGCACAAGTTTCTAGATGCACCACCAACCCAACCAAGCAACCACCTGCTCAGTCACCGATCCTCGGCTAGCTCCCCCTGCCAGTCACCAGATCCTCTTATGTAGTCCACAACTTGAATTACATTTCGTTACATTGACGGGTTGGGATCTCCTAGCTTAGCGACAATGGCGCAGGCTCTTCGATTTGTGTGCCTCCTGGCTCTCTGCCTAGCTGTCTCAGCTAAGGTTTACTTCGAAGAGAAGTTTGACGGTGGGTGTAACAGTGATTGAGGGGAGCGTTTTCCGCTAGAACTGGCTCTGTGACACAATTTCCGTAGTTCCTTGGCGAGATCTGAGCGCATTCTCTTATCATTGTGCAGACACATGGCAGTCGAGGTGGGTAGTTTCCGACTGGAAGAAGTCGGAGGGAGCTGCGGGAGAATGGAAGCACACGGCTGGCAAGTACTACAAGGATCCTGAGGATAAAGGCAAGTTTCTTTCTTTTGTTGTGTCAATATCCTCTTTTGAGCGTACATAAAAAAAGTAATCGCATCAACGGACTAATTTCTTGTGCAGGTATCCAGACACACCCCGACGCTCGTTTCTTCGCGATTTCCTCCAAGATCGAGGAATTCGACAACAAGGACAAGGACCTCGTTCTTCAGTTCCAAGTGAAGCATGAGCAGGATCTTGACTGTGGTGGTGGCTACATCAAGCTTCTGGAGGGAGAGGTCGACCAGAAGAACTTCGGTGGCGACACGCCTTACAGGTTTGATCCTGACTGTTTTTTGTTTGTTTTTTCTATCTTTCGTTGCTCGAGACATCGCATTCAACATATCGCTCTTTCCGTGTATGCAGCATCATGTTCGGCCCAGACATCTGCGGGTACTCAACCAAGAGGGTCCACGCCATCATCACCCACGAGGGCAAGAACATGTTGATTAAGAAGAACGTTGAGTGCGAGACCGACACGCTTTCCCACGTCTACACTTTCATCCTGAGCCCCAACAACACCTACAAGATCCTGATCGACAACGTCGAGAAGTCTGGCGGTGACATTTTTGCGGAATGGGATTTCCTGAAGCCTCGCCAGATCCCTGACAAGTCCGTCAAGAAGCCCGAGGACTGGGTTGACGACGAGTACATGGATGATCCCGAGGACAAGAAGCCCGATGTACGTGAAGTAGAACTTTGGCCTTCTCATAACAGGGATACGCGGAATTTCGAGGATTTTCTGGAATTTTCATTTGGTTCTCTTCCATGTTTCTCATCTATGATTCCCTGACTCCTGTTTTCCTAAACCCATCGTTTATGCAGGGCTGGGATGACATTGCCGCCGAGATTGTGGATCCTGAGGCGAAGAAGGTGAGCATTTGGTCGCTAAATTATATAAGCATGTGCGCAAATGCGGAGCCAACAGACAGATACTTCAAAGAAAGAACCTGGTTGATTAACTCGCGTGATACTGTATGCCATGTCTTTGCTTTCAGCCCGAGGACTGGAACGATGAGGATGATGGTGAATGGGAGGCCCCTCTTATCCCCAACCCCGAGTACAAGGGCGAATGGAAGCCCAAGGTAAGATTCGCGTGTTGCTCTTACCCGTAAATGCGATTACCCGTAAATGAAGCTGAGGTTTTCGAGTGGCTTTTATTGTGCCTGCTTGATTTCCGAAATGTCGTCGCTTAGCTTTAGCGGCTTACGTATGCTAGTTGCAAATGTCTTGCCCCTCTGGCTTACCCTTCCACAGAGGATCAAGAACCCCGCGTACAAGGGCAAGTGGAAGCCTCCTATGATTGACAACCCTGGTAAGTTTGAATGGAATGTTCAGCTCAACTGGTTTCGTATCTGTATGGAATTTTGAATATAACTTAGAACATCATCATTTGGTATTGCAGACTTCGTGGAGAAGCCAGAGGCCTATCGTCTACCACCTCTGCGCTATGCTGGCTTTGAGATCTGGCAGGTGTGTGTCGTAGGCTGTTACAAGGTTTCGCAGACTTTGACAGACCTCTGTACGAGGCATTCATACTAATGAGTGAATGTACTCCTTTTTCGCAGGTCAAGGCAGGCTCCATCTTTGACAACATCCTTGTCACTGATGACGCTGAGTATGCTCGCAAGTTCGCCGAGGACACTTGGGGCGCCATGAAGGCGGTAAGTGTAGACACTGAACTCGGGCGTTGCCAAGTGAGGTCTGTCTAAGGATGTGCTAACTCTTCATGCGCATTTGGTCGATGCAGGAGGAGAAGAAGATGCATGACGAGGCCGAGAAGTCCAAGGAGGAGGAGGAGAAGGAGGATGACGCTGGGGACGATGATGCTGATGATGAGGTGAGCAATTTCGTACCATACTGCACTCATCTTGGTTCGAATCCTGTCTTCTGTAGCTATTAGGTCGAGCTGTGTTTGTGCCTCATGGATGTTGTATCTTGGCTCCATTGGTTTCAGGATGATGCCGAGGCTGATGCTGAGGCTGCGGAGGCCGCTGAGGACAAGGAGGATGCGGAGGAGGCCAAGGAGGTGAGTCTTCTTATGCTGCACTCATCTTGAACCCCACGCCTGCCATGCATTGCTACTCCATCACTACTGTTACACTTTGACCTTGACACCACGGCTGTAGCACTAATTGTGGAATATTTGTCATTTGTTGCAGGATGCTGGTCACGACGAGCTGTGAGCTGCCTTAAATATCTAATTAGGGTATGCACTTTGAAACGTGCCGTTTGTGCTAGAATCAAACAGCTTCGGAGGCTGATTGATATGCACTTTAATGCCTTGTTTACCTGAATACTGGCAGTTGATTTTTTACAAAATGGCACTCTTCAGATGGGGTATCATGTTTTCTTCCAACATGACACTGGATGGTGCAGAAGGTACCTATGCTTCCAGACGACAATCATGCCAACATCCGTAGCCTGAAATCTGAGAAGCTACTTACTGGTATCCTGAACATCGATCTGCACCAATCGTTGTGCATGTACTGTTTTCACAACATTTGGAACAGAAACTGTGAAAGCATCAGCAGAAATTACTCATTGACAATCTTTGCTAGAATGTGCCATGCCCATGTAGGCTTAACACCTTGAAAACATCTGGAGGAAAGTTGTACAGCTACTGTGGTTCATTAGTCCTGAGGGTAGCTGTCCTGTAGTAGATTCAGAGTACTTGCACACGTAATTATTGAAACTAAAAAACCCTACACCCTGGACGAAAATGTTTCCGGTATTTGTTACATCACAGCACTACAGACCAACAAACCATAAGGTTGCAGTTCCATCGACATGCGATGTGACAAAGGTGGATGTTCTTGCAGCGATGCCAGTTACTCCAGCTGTCACTCCTCCCAACACCCCCCTACCGCTCACACCAGCAGCTGCCCCGTTTCCTCCAGTCGAAGCATGCTCCTCCATGCTGCCCCTACCCCTCTGCCCACCCTGGCTCTGCACCTTCTCTTCCCCACCTTCCCTCATGGCCCACCCTGTTCCTCGCATTAATCCCTGCCCTTCTCCTGTCCCACCACTCCCATCCACCTCAACTGCAACCCCTGCTCCGCCGCCCAGTGCCAGCTCGGCTAGTGGCGGCCGGCGCAGGCGGCGAAGGGGAGTGAGGGAGGCGGCATCCAAGATTTGGACCAATCCCGTGGCGCCAGCTGTCAGCAGGACAAGCGGGAGCGCGAGTGGGGAGGAGGGGAGGGCGAGTGTGGTGTGGGTGGGGGGCGAGATTGCAGTATCCATGAGTGTGTGAGCAGGGGACCTGCAGAGGGAGGAGAGGAGGGCGGGGGGGAGATGAGATTGTAAGAGGGATGGAGTAATAGGAGAGGTGGGAAGGGGAGGAGGAGAGAGTGGCAGTAAGAATATGTGGGTTGCGGGTGCAGAAAGCAATGGACAGCTCACCTGACCTCCCAGAATCCGACACTTGCAGGAACTTGCACCCAGCTGACCTGATATGAGAACTTCCAGAACACCATAAGACCCACCTGAGGTCCCACACTCGCAGGTGGCCCGATGCCGAAGCGGCCATCACTCGGTTGCTGGGCGCTGAGAGAAGCACCGAAGTCACTGCAGGAGGGGAGTGGGGAGATGGCATAATATGGTAACACTATAACAGTGCACAGCAGCGGTGGTTATCATTCCCAAAGCTGCTCAATCAAGCGTGCAACTCTGCACGACTGACTATGGACTGCAATGGGGGATTGGCAGGTGGTGCCTGGGGAAGCAGGTGGCACCTGGAGAGGGTGATACAGGCAGGAGCTACCTAGGAAGGTTAGTACTTGATGCAGACGCGACCTCAGGAGGGTGGTACTCAGGCCAGGTGGTACCTGGAAGAGTGCAATTCAGCGCAGGTGGTACCTGGAAGGGTGCAATTCAGCGCAGGTGGTACCTGGAAGGGTGCAATTCAGCGCAGGTGGTACCTGGAAGGGTGCGATTCAGCGCAGGTGGTACCTGGAAGGGTGCAATTCAGCTCAGGTGGTACCTGGAAGGGTGCAATTCAGCGCAGGTGGTACCTGGAAGGGTGCAATTCAGCGCAGGTGGTACCTGGAAGGGTGCAATTCAGCGCAGGTGGTACCTGGAAGGGTGCAATTCAGCGCAGGTGGTACCTGGAAGGGTGCAATTCAGCGCAGGTGGTACCTGGGGAGGGGTCGGTGAAGAGCAGGTGGTACCTGGGGAGGGGTCGGTGAAGAGCAGGGTGTGCAGTTGCAGCGATGAGCGGCAGTCAGTAAGACGAACCGTGCCGTCCGTGCCGCCCGACAGCAGCAGCCCCATGGTGGAACTGTAGCTCATGGCTGCCGCCCCGCCACGCGCCCGAGCGTGTGGACGGAGGATGTGGGTGGTCATGCCACTGTATATGTCGTACACATGAACAGTGCCGTCGCTGCATGCTGCTAGCAGGTCCGTGTCGTCATAGCTGCATGCATGTGTCCATGAGTGTGTGTGGGCAGAGAGGTGAGAGAGGTGAGGCAAGGAAAGCGACAACTTTAACTGACAACTGCACTGATAACTCAGAACGGACAGGGAAGCGGCCACAGCATGAGAGTGGATGAGATCTGATCTGATCCGCTCACAGCCAGGCCATATCCGATCTGATCTGATTTAATCCGCTCACCTGATCGTGCGAATGCGCTGGTGGTGGCCGCCGAAGCTTCTGAGCAGCTTCCCGGTCTCCTTGTTCCATGCAAAGACCTGCGTGCCCGATGCAGCAAGGAGCTGGGAACGTGGGGAGGGGAGGTGAGCGAGATGAGGGAGGTGCGAGAGGGAGAGGGTCAGTCAGAGAGGAGAGAAGGGGCAAGAAGTGAAGGGAGGAAGACAAGAAGTAGGGGAACATGGAAAGCGGAGGAGAGGCGGAGCAAGCACACACGTGACATGGCCCTGCAGGGAGCACTGCCATTCACACGCCAATAGGCTCATCAACGGCTCACCATCACGTCTGTTAGATCAACGGCTGTGATGGGCTGAGAGGCTGGAGAGGGGAAGCACGCCGTCTGACAGGAGGCAGGCGGGGAGAAGGGCGAGGAGGAGGCAGAACCATGCGCGGAAGGGAGAGCTGGGAGTGCAGGAACCTGCCACAGGCGCACACACTGCAGGGGAGGAGGAGGAGGAGGAGGAGGAGGAGGAGGAGGAGGAGGAGGAGGAGGAGGAGGAGGAGGAGGAGGAGGAGGAGGAGGAGGAGGGCACAAAGGAAGTCGCGCACAGGGACAGAGGGGAGCAGTGAGCACATGGGAATGGGAGGAGCCCGTGGGGAGGCTGGTCATAGGAACAGCAGAAGAAACGACTGCAAACAGGTGGGACATGGTAAAAGACGGTACGGTACGGTGATAGTGCACTTGGCATGTGTGCGTACATGACACACCAGGTATATGCATGGGGGAGTGCACACGCGTGCGTAGGGGGTGGAGGAGGGGGATGGGGAGGCTTACATCATCTGAGCCGCCCGTGGCCACCACGCCATGCCGCATCGCCACACTGCCTACCCTGCCATGGCGCACAGCAGAGCAGAGCAGAGCAGAGCAGAGCAGAGCAGAGCAGAGCAGAGCAGAGCAGAGCAGAGCAGAGCAGAAAAGAGCAGGGGGAAGGAAAGCCAGAGCGTGCATGTCAGTGGCCACCATAACAGAGCAGAGCACAGCAGAGCAGGGCGGGGCGGAGGGGGCAGGGGGGAGCAGGCAGTGGGCAGGGGACATGGCTTTCATGGGGGGGCTTTTCACCTCACTTCTCCCCACCTCCCTTTTGTACCCCTGCCCTGCGATCATCCTCCCTCACCTCCCCTCGCCTCCCCTCCCTCACCTATCCTCACCTCCCCTCTCTCCCCCCCATCTCCCTCCCCCTCCCACCTCCACCCACACCGCCCCCCAACCTCTGCGCACCTCCCCTTGGTGTGGCCGCGCATCACACACACCCTCACTTCCCCCCCCCCATACCGTCTCCTCTGCTCCGCCCCCACCGCCATCCCTACGGCCGCGCGCACGCCCTCACTCCCCATCCCCTCCACCTCAACCCCTCCGCTCCCCCCCTCCGCGCCATCCTGCCCTCTTCCCGCTTCCCTTCCCGCGCCCCCACTCTCCGCCTTTCCTCCCCTCTCCTTTCTTCCCCTCCGCGCTGCGCCCCCCTTTCCGCCCCCGCCCGACCTATTCCTCTCGTCACCCGCGCCTCCTCCCCCAACTTCCGCATTTCCGAGCCCCGCGTTCCCCCCTTCAGCTCCCTCCGTGGCGATATCCGCCCCAGCACGTGCCCTATCGGCCAGCGTCACTTGTCTCTCTACCACTCGCTGCCACAGGTGGCGCGAGGAGCTGATGACGTGGCACCATTCCGCGCATACGAGTCGCGCGCGCAGCAGCAGCAGCGGGTCCAGCAGCGCCAGCACGCCCGCCAGCAGCTCCCCGTGAATTGGAAACGGTTTCGCGGAGGGGGAAGCGCTAGCGGAGGAGAGCTCTGTCCGCGGACAAGTTCGCGGTCGGCGAGACATGATTGCGGCGCAATTGGGACAGCGACTTGTCAGATGGGAAGGGGTTGATGTAAATGTGTACCAGAAACTGAAGACAAATGTCTAAGGTTTATACACCCAGGCTGTTCAGTTATCTAAACTAATGCCTAGATTTTTGCTGCTGACTCGCACCAGTTTTCCTCCTTTCACCACGTGGTCTCCTGTGATTCGCTGCATGACTGGCGTCGCGACGAAGACTGCAAAATGTTTTCGTGTCTCGACATTGCAAATCGAACCATGCGCTGCTCATCCATCCTCCACCACACCTTGCTTGCTTCTCCACTCCACTCTCAATCTCTCGTCCTCATTTACCATCCACCCGCTTTGCCCTGCACACCCAGCAACTGCTTTCGTTCGAGTCGCGATCCGGTTACCCGCCCAAGCACCTTTCTAGAAAGCGGCGAGTCAGTCGAGAGGGAATCAGCGGGGCGCGCAGGCGGGGGGGAAGCGCATGGAGCGACCGGCGGAGGAGGTGGCGGGGGCGATCCACCGGATCGTGCAGAATGCGGACCTGCCGCTGCAGGCCGCCACCATCCGCCGCGTCTTCGCGCCCTCCGCGCTGCTAAATCAGCCGCTGCTCGCGTGCCGCTCCGCCGCTCCAATTGAAAACCTCCTCTGGGTGCGATTAATGGACGCCGCGCGAACCATAAACTACAGAACTGGTTATTACATTCTTCCCCCCATCTCCCCATGCATGGAAGTCTTACTCCCCCATTCCCCTCACTCCCCCATTCCCCTCAATCCCCCATTCCCCCATCCTCTCCATTACCCCCATCCCCCAATCCTCCCCCATATGGTCCGCGCAGCTGCGTAGCGTCACGGCAATCTATTGGTACTTCACCGTCGCTGACGTCATCTACGACGTCACGCGCCCGGATCGCCTGGCGGTGCGCGGCACGCTGTGCGTGCGGCCGTGGCTCGCGCCGCTCACCACGCACCAGCTGCACATGGTGGCCGTGCTGCGCCTCGAGCCGCACGAGGAGCGCGTCGCGTCTGACGACGATAGCGACGTCTCCCCAGCGCTGTCTAGAGCGGGTGGGGCCATTGGCAGCGGCAGCGGCAGTGTCAGTGGCAGGGAGAAGGGCGGCGTCAATGCTAGCGGCGGCGGCGGCGGCGGCAGCGGGAGGCGGGTGGTATGGCGCATCGCGGAGCAGAGCAATTTCTTCGAGGTGGACCCGCTCGTGGCGGAGGTGCCCCTCATCGGCGCGCTCTACGCCTGGTCCGCGCGCCTCGCATTTCTCCCCACTGTGAGCCACGCTCCGCCCCTCCCTACTTGCGCTAATTTGTGCGAAAGTATCAGATTTGTTTTTTGAAACAAGCATGTGCAATGCATCGTGGTACTTGTCTCTCATGCGGGTTGTGCCTCGCACTGCATGCTGGTTCTGATCCTCACTGCCCCGCCCTTGCTGCTGTCATGCAGGTGTTGTCGCACGCCATGACCGCCGGCAATGCCGTCTACCGGATGGGGCTGCCCGGGATCTGGGTGGCATCTGCTGTCCTGTCTGGCGTGCGACAGGCTGTCACGAGCATCCTGCATGTGGTGTTCTGGGTGCCCAAAGGACGATAGCATGGCATGACTGGGAAATAGATTCTGTGTACAGGCCACTGTTGCTTATCATATCCATTCAGTAGTAGACATGCTGTTACTGGCGTCACGCAGGTGCTGTTCTGGGTGCCCAAGAAACATGGTAGTAGTACTCTAGTAGCATGGCATGGCATGGCATGGGTGTGGCATCCATGCCGCTTGATTCTTTGTACAGTTCTCTGTTCCTTGCATGACATCGTAACAATATGCATACAGTGCATGCGATAAACACAAGGCTATTATGAGCCCTCTTGTGCTTGTGACATGGCCTCGGGGTTGTATGTACCAATGAAGCAAGGGAGAATGGGAGCAGACAATGTGGTGGCTATGTCAGGCCAGAGAAAGTTGTCATACAGGGCAAAGAAGCAGCTGCTATACCGTAAGCAATCCTGGAAGTATGCAATAAGCATACCGTACCGTACTTGCCTGTGTCTGACTCTATTTGAGCCTGTGCAAGTCATTGTTCAATGCTGTGTCAGCCACTAACCATAACCTACATCCACTACACTGCACTACCATTCATCCTGCTACACGACTCAAAAATACGGTACCATCTTGGTGACATGTATCATCACACCCTCCAGAAGCGCAAGTCCTAATACCATACGTTTTCGACTGTCCACCCATACGCCTCAGTACCTTCTTCCCCCCCCTCCCCCTCCCCCTCCGCCCCCTCCTCCCCCTCCTCCCCCTCCCCCTCCCCCTCCCCCTGACGGCCTGCCCCCCAGGCGGCGCTTATACCGCTTGAGCACGGAGGCGAGGTTCTCCTTGCCCTTGGGGAACGCCACGTCCCCTGCCGCCGTGCCCGTGCGCCCCTTCCGCGCCCCCACCGCCACCTCCACCTCCCTTATCCTCTCCAGGAACAGAGCTGGCGACGCCGGCTTGGGCTGCCCCGGGGGTGCGCCGAGGGGCCAGGAGGGGTTGGCGAGGGGCAGCTGGGATCCGAGCATGGCGGAGAGCAGGGCGCCGTGGAAGACAGGCTGGGCGGAGAGGGCTGGGAGGTTGGCTCGGTCGCCGTAGCACTGGCAGAGGCGCGGCGTGGTGCGGGGACGGAAGAATGCCGGGTCCAGTATACCCTGGGGGGGAAGAGGAAGGGAGAGGGGTGGAGGGGAGGGGAAAGGGGAGAGAGGAAGGGAGAGAGGTGGATGTTGGAAAGAGGGGGGAAAGGGAGAGAGAGGGAAGGTAGAGAAGGGGGGAATGGGGAGAGCGGGGGAGGGGAGAGTGATGAGGGCAGTGGTAACAGACAGGGATGGGCTGTTGTGATGGCCATGCCTGCGCTCATGCCAACATGCCTGTCTCACTCACCTGCAGGCGGTTCAGCACGTGGGTGTATTTGCCCCACAGCTCACCTGCAGGCGGTTCAGCACGTAGGTGTATTTGCCCCACAGCTCAGGTCGACTCTCCAGCTGAGACAGCTCCAGCACGCGATGCACACACCACACTCCATACGACACCACCAGCAGCGGCCCCCACACACACTGCGCCCCACACCCCCATATCGACGGCGGCAGCTCCATCTCCCCCTCCTTCCCCCCCCCTCCCTGCCCCCCCTGCGCCTGCCCCTCCAAAATCCCCCCCCACTTCCCGCTCCCGCCGCCCCCACCGCCCCCTCCACCCAGCCCCACAGCCACAGCAGCGGCAGCATCCCCTGCAAGTCGTTTCTCCCGGTAGGCTACAGCAGCAACCAAGTCTTCATCACTGCCCGTGTCATACCGGAACAGCCAGTCACTGCCGTCTAGACGTAGCAGCCGGTGCAAGCACACTCTCAGCCGGTCCATCCGGCGCTCTTCCTCGGTTTGCACGTGGGGTTTCGCCAGGGGTGGTGAGGGGGATGGTTTGGGTGGGGAGTGGCTGGGTGCGGTGGAGGGAGGGGCGGCGAGAGGGGTGGAGGAGGAGGGGGAGGAGGAGGCGGGGGAGGAGGAGAGGGAGGAGGAGAGGGGGCCGGAGTGCGTGCCAAAGAGCATGTCACGCGGGTTGCTGGCCCACAGGGAAGAGTGAGCGCTGCTGCTGCTGGTGATGCTGCTGCTGCTGCTCTGCTGGTCGTCCTGTTCGGGCTGCTGGCGGCGGGAGGGAGGGCCGATGGGCTTCACTGCACCCATGCCATGCACGCCCTGCCCCTGCCCCTGCCCCTGCCCCTGCCCCTGCCCCTGCCCCTGCCCCTGCCCCTGCCCCTGCCCCTGCCCCTGCCCCTGCTGTTGCCACTCCATGTGGTGACCACCGGCCCCTCCAAATGCACTGCTGCCACTGCTGCTGTCTCCCATCCACCCGCCTTCTCCTCTCCCCGCCCCCACTGCCCCTCCCCCCCACGGCGCCCCTGCAGGCGCAGGGGGGGAGGGGTGGCGGGGGAAGGGGAAGCCGGGGGGAGCGGAGGGGGAGGTCCCCACCAGCTGGTGCATGGGGGCGTGCGGATGGCCCTGCGGGTGGCCCTGGGGGTAGCCCTGGGGTTGATCATGGGCGTGCGCATGGGAGAGGGGGTTGGTGCCTCGCATGGCGTCTGGAGGAGCAAAGCTTGCATAGCTCTGTGCCAACTGATCCAAGCGCTCGTTCCTGCCCATGCCCATGTCCATTCCCATTCCCATACCCATATTCATATCCATGCCCCTGTGCAATCCTTGATCCATGCCCATCCCCATGTCCATGCCCATGCCATCCATGCTGTTCCCACGCTGCAGCCATGCCTGCTGCTGCTGCTGCTGCTGCCACAGCTGTTGCTGCTGCTGTTGCTGCTGCTGTTGCGAGTGTGGGTGCGGCTGGGAGGAGAAGAAAGAGGAGGATGCGTGCTGCTGCTGCTGTTGCTGGTGCTGCTGTTGCTGCTGCTGTTGCTGGTGCTGCTGTTGCTGCTGCTGTTGCTGATACAGAGGGGTGAAGGGAGCAGCAGCAGCGGCGGCACCCAGCAGCCCAGCAGCAGCAGACATCCCAGATCCGCCCATAGCCGCCGACCCAACCGCTCCAAATGCCCCCCGCCCTCCTCCCAGCCCCATTCCGCCTCCCCCTCCCCCGCCCGCCCTCCCCCCGCCTCCCCCATAGCCCTGCGCGAGCAGATCCGCGTACAGGTTGGGGGTGGAGCGACTGGGGCCCTCCACCTCCCTGTGAGGGCCGCCAGGCGCGGGGGAGGCAGAGAGGGAGGAGAGCGAGGGGAGGAAGGGGGGTGCGGTGAGCAGCGAGTGCTGCTGCTGGGGGGGCAGGTCGGAGAACTTGGGGAGATGCGCCAGTGTGCTGTACTGGCGCGCGGAGGGGGAGGGGTGGGCGGCGGAGGAGGAGGAGAGGAGGGGGGACATTGCGGTGGGGGGGCGGGAGAGGGTGGGGCGGGCGGAGAAGGGGTCACGGGAGAGAAAGGGGTCGTGGAGGGGGGGCGGGGGGGACGAGGCGTCGAAGGAGGAGCGGCGGTGGGCGGTGAGGGCGAGGGGGTCCGGGAGAGTGAGGGAGGCGGTGAGAGAGAGGGAGTCGGGGAGCGGGTCGGGGGAGAAGAGATGATCCTCTGAGGGGAGGGCGGGTGGGAAGGGATGTGCTCCGTTGCCCGCATTGCCTGCTGCACCCCCCACCACCGCTGCTGCTGCTGCTGCTGCTGCCGCACCTGCTGCTGTACCCCCGCCACCACCACCGTAGCCACCGGCACTGCTTGCAGCACCGACAGCAGCGGCAGTGGCAGCAGTGGCAGTGGCAGCAGTGGCAGTGGCAGCAGTGGCAGTAGCAGCAGTGGCAGTGGCAGCAGTGGCAGTGGCAGCAGTGGCAGTGGCAGCAGTGGCAGTGGCAGCAGTGGCAGTAGCAGCAGCCCCAAGCATGCTGGAGCGAGCACCAGCGCCCACTCCAATCCCTCCCACCCCTCCACCCGCACTCCCATCCGCCCCACCTCTTTTCCCCTTCCCCCCATCCCCTCCCCCCTTCCCCCCCGCCTTGCTGCTCCCCCCCGGGGGGCGGGCAGCGGGCAGGGGCACGGGCTGGCCGTGCAGGTCAAACAATCCTCCCCAGAACTCGTCCAGAATGGCTGCAAACTGCCTCCTCGCACCCCTGCCCAGCCCAGACACACGTGACAGGCTGCCGCTCCCACTGCCGCCCATGCTGCCACTGCCGCCCATGCCACCCGCCCCAGACGGCAGAGCGCCCAGCCCATCGCCATCACTGCCCCTCACAGCAGCTGCAGCAGCGGATGCGAGCAGTGAGGAGCGCTGGCGCGGTTGGGAGTGGTGCAGAAGGTCAGAGAGGGATCCAGACCCGCAGGGGCTGCCTATGCTGCTGCGCGCACCAGTGAAGGGCGCAGCCTGGGCGGACGGGGGGGAAGGCGTGCGGGGCATAGGGGCAGGGAGGAGGGGGGTGGAGTCGGGCAGAGGTGGGGATTTGGACAGGGCTGACCGGGCCACGTGGGACTGCTGCTGCTGCTGCTGCTGCTGCTGCTGCTGGGAATGGGTGTGGTGCTGCTGTGGTTTGCCACCTGCCACACCAGCTGCAACCGTTGCTGCTGCTGATGCTTTTACTACTGCAGCTGAAGCTGCTGCTGCTGCTGCTACTGATGCTGCCACGACTGGTGGTGGGGCTGCGGCAGCAGCAAAGGCGGCGGCTGCAGAGGGCGCAACGAAGGCACCCCCCTCACCTGCACTCACCTCCGCCACTCCTCCCACTGCCACCACCCGCTTCTCCTGCTCCTCCACCTCCATCTCCCCTGCGCCCTCCACCCCTGGCCCTGCGTCCGCCCCTGGCCCTCCCTCCGCCCCTGGCCCTCCCTCCGCCACTGCCCCTCCCCCCGCCTCCCCACCACCGCCTCCCTCCACCCGGTGCCTCTTCGCCTCCCCTGCGCCCTTACCCTCAACCCCCTCCTCCCCTGCCTCCCTCTCCGCCCGCCTCTCCCCCTTCCCCACAGCCACAACAGCCTCGTCAGCCTGCTCCCCCTTCCCTGCCCCGCCACCTGCGCCCACCCCCTGCCCCTCAGCCCGCGCTTGCCCTCCGCCCATGGGCGCCTGGCTGTGCGCCACAGCTCCCACGTCCCTTCCCCCCCCACCCACAGCCGCACTTGCTGCTGTCTCCTCACCTGCACGCACCGACCCCTCTCCTGCCGCCTCCTGTGCTACCTGTTGTTGCCCATCCAATTTTGTGTCCCCTCGCCCCTCGTCCCCTCGCCCCTCGTCCGTGCCTTCTCCTCGCCCCTCGTCCGTGCCTTCTCCTCGCCCCTCGTCCGTGCCTTCTCCTCGCTGCTCCACTGCCCCATCCTCTCCACTCTTCCCTCCCTTCCCTCCCTCCGCAACCTCCCCACACTTTTCTTCCCCTTCCCCCTCTACCCTGCCCGGGCCAGCCTCCTCTTCAGCTCCCCCCGTCCCGACCCTGTCCCCAATGACCATGGCCTCCCGTGCCTCTGCCTCCTTCCCAACCCCGTCCTCCACATGCTCTTCGCCCCCTCGTTGCTCACCATCTACTCCCAATTCCCCTTCCTCCTTCCTCTCCGCTTCCCTTCCCCCCAGCCCTTCCATTTCCGCTCCCACCTCCCCTTTCCTCTCGCCTTTCTCCCCCTTCTCCCCCTCCTCTCCCTTCGCCCCTCTCTCCCCATCCTCTACCTTCTCTCCCCTCTCCCTATCCACTCCCGCCCCCCCCTTCCCCGCCAAGCCACCATCACCCATTGACTCTCCAATCGCCCCCGATGCCTCAACACTACTCTTCTTCGCCTCTTCATTAGCCGTCTCATTGCCTTTCTCTCTCGTCTCCTTATCTGCTTCACTGCATTCCCCACTCTCCTCTCTCTCCCCGTCTCCCTCTCCTCTCTCCTCTCCCTCTCCTTTTTCTCGACCCTCCTCTCCCTCCCCTCCCTCCCCTCCCTGCACCACACGTCCTTTCTCCATACCTCCTCCTTCCACTACGCTCATCCGCTCACTCACCTTCTCCGCACCTACAACACCCTCCCACCTCGCCGCCTCCCCACACTCCCTGCCCGTCTGCTCGTTGCCCATCTCCCCTCGCTCGCCCGTCTCCCCACGCCCCGCTGGTTCCCCCCCAATGTCCCCTGCGCCGGCACCACTATCGCCCAGCCCAGTGTCCCCGCCAGTGCCATGGCGCACATGCGCCACGCCATCCGCCAGAGTCACCGCTCTGTCAAACGGAACCACCACCCCCTCCTCCTCCTTGCCTCCGCCCCCCTCCCCATCATTCTTCTCCTCCTCGCCGCTCTCCTCCTGCTCTATCTCCGCGCTCCCCTCTCCTCGTATCACCCCCTCCCTCTCAGCACACGAAGCCTTCTCAGCACACGAAGCCTTCTCAGCACACGAAGCCTTCTCAGCACACGAAGCCTTCTCAGCACACGAAGCCTTCTCAGCAGATGGAACCTTCTCAGCAGGCGAAACCATGTCAGTGGATAAAACTGTTTCAGCAGATGAAACCTTCTCAACAGATGAAACCTTCTCAGCAGACGAAACCTTCTCAAAAGATGAAATCGGTGCGGGTGCAACCGGTACAGGTGCAACCAGTGCAGCTGCAACCGGGGCGGGGGCAACTGGTGATGGTACAACCGGTGCAGGGGCAGGCAGCAGCACAGGGTCGCCCACACGCCCTTCACCCGCCACTCCCGGTGCCAGCACCGCTTGTTGAGGCGCCTCAAAACCTGGTGCCAACACCGCCTCTCCCCCTACCACACCCTTGTCGCCCTCTCCCCTCCTCTCCTCCCCTGCCTTCCCACCTGCAGCAACAGCTGCTGCTGCTGCCGCTCCCGCACCTGTTGCGGGTGCGCCTGCTGCTGCTGTGGCCGTTGCTGCAGCTGCCACAGCATGCAAGGAGACAGCGAGCTCCTCCCCACCAAGCCGCTCTGCTTGTGCCTGCGCCCCCCCCTGCTTCGCCTGCCACTGCTCACCACCTGCCGCTGAAAGCATGCTGCCTCTCCCCGCCCACTGCCTGCCCCTCTCCCCGTCCCTGCCACTTCCCCCCTGCACGCCCACGCCCGCGCCCACACCCGCTCCGCCCACCTCCCCCTCCGCCACACACCCCGACTCCGACGCTGCTCGCTGCACTCGCATGCGCTCCCCACCCGCTCCCGCTCCCGCTCCCGCTCCCGCTCCCACTCCCACTCCCACTCCACCCATACCGCCACCGCCACCGCCACCGCCACTGCTGCTACCATACCCACCCACCCCCTCTGATACCACACCACTCACGCCCTCCCCCACCTCCCCCCTGTCCCCCCCATGCTGCCGCTGCTGCCCCCCCACGCGCCTTCTCAGTGCACTGTTCCACGACCCCCCCTCCGTGCCCTCCCCCTTCTCCCCCCCTCTCTCCGCGCCAGGCAGCAACACAGGCAGCGGCCCAGACACAGGGGACGCGGAGGGGCGAGGTAGTTCCCATGTCCCCCCTCCGCCCGCCCTCCCCTCCCGCTCTCCCCCCCACCGCGCCTCCCCCCCCCGCCTGTCCTGCGCTGCCGCCAGTGGCAGGGGGCGGGGGCGGCGGAGAGAGGCGGGGGCGGAGGCGGAGGAGGGGGAGGGCGCGGAGAGGGAGGCCGAGGCGGAGTGGGAGAGCAGCAGGCGGCGCTGCTGCTCATCCTCCGACCGCAGCGGCAGCAGCATGAGCCAAAGCAGCCCGCCCACCATGCCCCCCACCAGCGCCGTCCCCCCAAACACTGCCAGTAGCTGCCGAACGTTGCGCCACACAGCGGACGGCGACAGCCCCACGGCCAGCCCCTCCCCGTCGTCCTCCTCTCCTCCCCCCCCGGACAGAAACTCCCCCGCCACCACCCACTCCCACAGCCCCATTCCCCCGATATCATCCCCATCCGCGCCCCCCGCGACTGCCTCTGCTGTGGCGAAGCGTAAGAGTGCGTCCCCGAGGAACCAGACAGAGAGGGCGCACGCGGAGAGGCACGCCGCCCAGCTGACGAGCTCCAGCGCGGGGCCAACGCGGTGGCGCCCCATGAGCGCGGGGGACGCCGCCAGGCGCACCAGGGGGACGGCTGCTAGGGGGAGCAGGAGGGCTAGGAGGAGCTGCGAGTGCGAGAGGAGGGAGAGCGTGGCGGCGTCCCCGAGGGTGAGGGAGAGGAGGAGCAGGAGCGGGAGGGTGAGGGCGCGGGTGAGGAGGAAGCGGTGCCAGGGGCGCAGGTGCACGTGGGCGAAGGTGGAGGCGGAGAGCTGGCCGGCATAGGCGTTGGTGGGGGTGGAGAGGTGGAAGGAGGAGAGGAGAGCGAGGGAGGCGAAGGTGGGCGCCACGTTGCTGTTCACCACCTGCTCCACCAGCCGATACACACCCCACAATCGCACCACCCGCCCCTCCCCACCCCCCTCCACCCCTTCAAACCCTTCCCCATCTTCCTGTCCGTCTGCCCCTCCCCCGTCCACCCCCGCACCCTGCCCCACGGCGGAGGCCCCTAGGAGCAGCGCGAGCGTGGCGGCAGCAGCGAGCAGCTGGGAGTGAATGAAGTCGCGGCGGTACTGCTGCTGTTGGGGGGACGGCGCGTGGGGGGGGTCCGAGGGGGAGAGGGAGGCGGAGGAGGGGGAAGCTGGGGCGAGGGGGTGGGTGGTAGAGGGGTGGAAGGCGGAGGCGGAGGCGTCAGGAGGGGAGGATGGCGTGTCTGGTGGCGGTTCCATGAGATCGCGCGCGCTTGGGTCGTCCTGGGAGGTGGATGGCAGAGAGGGAGACGGGAGGAGCGCGGGGTGAAGGCAGGGCACATGCTTAACATGCACGGGCGTTTCGCCTTGGGAGGGCGACGACTGCTGTAGGGGCATGGGCATTGTTAGATGGCAGAGAGGAGGCGCCTAGATGGCAGAGAGGAGGCGCCTAGATGGCAGAGAGGAGGCGCCTAGATGGCAGAGAGGAGGCGCCTAGATGGCAGAGAGGAGGCGCCTAGATGGCGACAAGTGCGCATGAGGGAACACAACACAGCGCACCTGCAGCACGAGCGCGGAGAGCAGCAGGAAGCGGTGGGGCAGGGCGAGCGCGCCGATAGCAGCGAGCACGAGGTGCAGCGAGGCGGGCGGCACTGCTGGCAGCAGCGCGGCTGAGAGCGACGAGAGCAGGAAGGCGGGCCCTGCGAGGAGGGCTTGCAGGGCCGCGCACAGCAGCGCGAGGAGTGCGCACGCCACACATGCTGACACCGCCTGGTGCGCCTGGGGGGGAAGTGGGAGGGGGCAGGGAGAGAGGAGGGGAGTGGAAGGGAGAACGAGAGGGAGTGCTAGGGTGTGAGGAAGTGGAGAAGCGGGAGTGAGACTAAAAGGAGAGGAGCAGCACGGAGCGACAGTGACGCGCACAGGCACACACACATTGGAATGCACAAGCAGAAACAGGCAGGCAGGGAGGCAGGCAGAATAGCTCTCATAGCGCCCATCCCATCCCGTCCCCGTCCTCCCACCTGCGGCAACGGCAGTTGGAGCAGCAACACGCCCGAGCCCGCGGCGAGCAGCAGCGCCGCCTTGAAGGGCACCCCTAGCAGCTGCTGTAGCGCCACCGCGCTGCCTAGTACCTGGGGGATGGGGAAGGGGGGGGGGCGGGGGGAGACGGGAAGGATGGGGGACGGGAGGGATGAGCGAGCAGCAGCAGCGCTGCCTTGAACGGCACCCCCAGCAGCTGCTGTAGCGCCACCGCGCTGCCTAGTCCTTGGGGGATGGGGAAGGTGTGTGGAACAGTGGGGAGAATGGGGGGATAACGGGGGGAAGGGGTGGGAAGGAGGGGGCGCGTGTGGTGTGTGCAGCGAGTGTGTGTTGTGGTGGAAGGTGGGGTGGTGTGTGTGCGAAGCGAAAAGGACGCGAGGGGGTGAGTGGGAGAGGGCGATGGGAGCAGGGAGTGGCGAACGTACGGTGACGAGGTCGAACCAGAGCACGGACGCCTCGCAGATGACCCACACCAGCCGGCAGAACGCGCGCGGATACTCGCGCACGATCACCTGCGCGCCGCGCACGTGGTCACGCGCGGGGGGAAGCGGGGGGGGGGTGGGGGGAAATGGGAGGGGATGGGGGGGAAGGAGCAGCGAAGGGGAGGATTGGCAGCGGGCAATGCGGCGAAAGACGCGATCTGATTGGCGAAAATCTTCGCAGGCGAGAGGAGAGCGTGCCGGGTGGACGAGGAAGCGCGGAGCGACGAAACCCGTGGATCAGGGCAGGAAAGCCTAAATCAGTTCTTATAAGGCAGCGCGGCGGCGCGAGGCTCACGAGCGGCAGCGACTGGCGCGTGGCGAAGGCGACGCGCATGGCGAGGAGGTTGAGCAGCAGCGCGAGGCCGTGCGCGAAGGCGAAGGCCCACGCGAGCTGCGCGCCGAACTGCGACCCCGCCTCCGCCATCGTCGCCACGCTCCCCGCGTTGAACGACCCCGCAGCCAGCGCGAGCGTCGTCCCCAACACCGCCTGGATCCGCCACAGCGCCATGGCGGAAAAAAAGGGAGCTGCTGGAAGGTTGTCGCGAACGAATCTAATGTGCCGTCGTTAGGGGGTTTGCCATCGAGAGGGGATGCGGCGGTGTGAGTGGATGTGCCCGCGACGGGCACATTCCCGGCCACTGCCGCATGGCGGGTGCGCGGCGACAGGGAAAATGGGAATGACGAGCACTACTAGATAATCGTAACTAAGCCAAATGGTCTAGTTATGGAGAGGTGGACGGCTGAAAGTGATAATAACGAAGAGGGATGAGAGGAGGGGGTGTGAGGGATGTATCATGTGGAAGGCTGACACACGGAACTCCTGATAGAATTTTGGGCGACGGTCAGCGATTTTCGCTAGAAACGTGACGTTACCAAACCAATTCCCGAGGGAAGAAATGCTTCCTCGAACCAACGCCTTGTTCTATTCCGAGAAAGCATAAAGTGGTGGAGCGAAATGGAGGTTTCCGAGACGAAGTCACTTTTATCGCGTACACCTCATTCACCCAAACTGACTGCTGCTCACCCTCTCCCTCCCCCCACCACAGTACCATCGCATCGCACATCTCTCCCTAATCTTTCGAATCTCGATTTATCAGCCATCGCCTGCGTGTGCCGCTTCGTCAGACAAATCCCCTCTCCCTTTACTTCCCTCGTCTGGATCCCCTGACTCACGCTCGATTCTCTCGCGATCTCCACGACCCGCGCGCCAATCTCGTTGCCTACTCTCGCAATCCAATAAATTCGACGTCGTCGCGTTAAAAGCGAGTGAGTGAGCGCGCGTTCAGCATGGGGAAGGCGGTGGCGATTGAGAAGGTGGTGGTGCATCCGCTGGTGCTGCTGAGCATCGTGGATCATTACAACCGCGTCGCCAAGGACACGCACAAGCGCGTGCTCGGCGTGCTGCTCGGCGAAACGGCGCGCGGCCGCATCGACGTTACTAACAGCTACGCAGGTTAGGGTTGAGTGGGTCGCGGCGGGAGAGGGTTGTTAGGCGCCTGACAGAGCTGTCAGGCGTGGGTGTGGGGGATCAGCGTGAATCAATGATCCCGATCTGATCAGCGCGAATCTCTGAGTTTGCGCCAGCTTTCGTGACTGCGTGCTCTCAGTCGCTGTAATTCGCGCGCTGCCGTTGCGTCCCACAAAACCATGCCCTACTCCTTACCTGTTCTGTCCTGCTGTGGTACTGTATGGTGCTGCGTGGTGCTGCGTGGTGCTGCCTGGTGGCGTCCGTCCGAGCATGGTGCTGTGTGGTGCGTGTGTGGGTGTGCGTGGTGCGTGGCTGGGTGGTGTGGTGGCAGTGCCATTCGAGGAGGACGACAAGGATGCGAGCATCTGGTTTTTGGATCACAACTACCACGAGGCCATGTTCGCCATGTTCAAGAAGATCAACGGTGCGCCGCCCTGCCGCCCTGCTGCCCCGCTCCACGCTCGTTCCCCGCGCATCACTTGCCCGACGCCCACTGGCACCTGGCTTGCACGAGGCTTATTCGTTCTCGCCCGTCACAAGCTGCTGCTTGTTTCACGCCCGCAGTTCGTGAATGCGCCTCACACTCACCCATCATATGCCCTCGTGCATCCCATCTGCATGTGTGCCCCCCCGCCCCACCCCACTCCCTGCGGTGCGGTGCGGTGCGGTGCGGTGCGGTGCGAGCAGCCAAGGAGCGAGTGGTGGGGTGGTACTCGACGGGTCCCAAGATCCGCGAGAGCGACCTCGACATCCAGGAGCTCTTCTATAAGTCAGTCGCCCATCCATCCATCCATCCACCCATGCACCCATCCATCCACTCATCCACCCATGCACACATGCACCCATCCCTCCACTCATCCACCCATGCACACATGCACCCATCCATCCACTCATCCACCCATGCAGACGTGCGCCTATCAACCGTCCACGCATACCCATGTACCCGTCTGCCTATTGCACCCCTCACCCTACCCCAGCAACTGCAGCGTCCCAGTGCTGGTGATCACACACGTGCAGTGCACCCATCCATCCGCCCCTCCACCTATCAG
Organism: Closterium sp. NIES-65; assembly: GCA_948144175.1. NCBI lineage: Eukaryota > Viridiplantae > Streptophyta > Zygnematophyceae > Desmidiales > Closteriaceae > Closterium > Closterium sp. NIES-65. The sequence continues at coordinate 90,462 of CANXME010002306.1, read as the reverse complement.
ACACATCACCCGCGCCCCCATGCGCTCTACCAACCCCCCCCCACCCATGTGCCCATCCACCCATGTGCCCATCCACCCATGTGCCCATGTGCGCCCACTTCCATCCCACAGCTACTGCAGTGGCCCCGTGCTGGTGACCATACACGTGCAGCCTCGTGAGCTTCTTATCCATCCGCTCCGCCTCCTCACCCATCCAACCCACCACCCGTGCGCCCATCCGCCCTTGCCCGCATGTGCGTGCCCTCCGTCCTCCATCCTGCAGCTACTGCAGCGACCCAGTGCTGGTGATCATCGACGTGCAGCCTCACAAGCTGGTCATCCACCCCCCCACTCACCCATCCACCCCCCTACTCATCCGCCCATCCAACACCCTACTCGTGCGTTTATGCCCCCATGTGTGCCGCCCCCTTCAACAGCTACTGCAGCGACCCCGTGCTGGTGATCATCGACGTGCAGCCGCGTGAGCTGGCCATCCCCTCACAGGCCTACTGCACCGTCGAGGACGTCAAGGAGGTGCGCGGCGGTGGGTAGCGGAGTGTGGCGTAGCTCAGGCGAGGTGGGGAGTGATGAGGCGTGGCGAGGGGGTGATGAGGGGTGATGAGGCGTTGCACACAAAGCAGTGCATGGACTCTTTGTGAGCCCATTGTTGTGCTCCTGCGAGCGCTGCACTGCCCTGCATGTTGACTTTTGAGTCCACTCAAAAGTCAACTCTTGCGAGCGCTGCACTGCCCTGCACGGTTGCAAGCAGGTCGCTGTGTTGTATGGCTCATTCGTTGCCGCATGGTTGATGTCACCTGGCCTGGCATGGCATGGTGGAATGGCATGGCATCGGTTGGCTTGGCATGGCATGACGTGGCCTGGCCTGGCATGGTGTGGTGGAATGGCATGGCACCGGTTGGCTTGGCATGGCATGACGTGGCCTGGCCTGGCATGGCCTGGCATGGCATGGCATGGCATGGCATGGCATGGCATGGCATGGCATGGCATGGCATGGAGCAGGACGGCACGCAGAAGAGTCAGAAGGCGTTTGTGCACATCTCATCGGAGATCGGCGCATACGAGGCGGAGGAGATTGGTGAGTGGATAGATTATATGGTGCAGATGGTTGCGGAGGGTGGGAAGGCAGCGGGGTGGTATTACAGTGATGTACGCGCAACTCCTTTTCACCTCCGTCGTTTCCTCCTTGTGTGTCACCTCCCCGTCCCCCCCCCCATTACCCTGCCCTCCCTCGTGTCTCATGCCCCTGGCCCCATGGCCACGTGCCCCCTCACCCGCCCTCAGGCGTGGAGCATCTGCTGCGCGATGTGAAGGACGCCACCATCACCACCCTCGCCTCTGAGGTGCGCGTGTCAATGCCCGCCCTGCCACGCGCACTCCAGCAATCACTGTAGCGATGCACTCGTGTGCCGCATGGCAATGCACTGCTCCTTCATTTTTTGAAACATATTCCTTATGCGCACTGTGCTAGTTTGCATGCTTGCCGTGCTCCCTTATATCCCCCCTGCTCTCTTGTGCCCCCTCCTCCTCCTCCTCCCCATCCATCCCCCCCTTCCCCTTCCCAGGTGAGTAATTCAAGTCGATTTAAGAATGCTTCCCATGCCCCCTTGTGCTCCCCAACCCGCCCACCACCCTGTCTCCCATCCCACCACCCTGTCTCCCATCCCACCACCCTGTCTCCCATCCCACCACCCTGTCTCCCATCCCACCACCCTGTCTCCCATCCCACCACCCTGTCTCCCATCCCACCACCCAGGTGAGCGCCAAGCTGGTGGCGCTCAAGGGGCTGGAGTCACGGCTGAGGCAGCTGCGGTCGTACCTGGATCTGGTGGCAGCAGGGCGGCTGCCCCTGCGGGCGGACATCCTGTACGGCGTGCAGGACGCCTTCAACCTGCTGCCCAACCTCAACGTCGACGACCTCGTCAAGGCCTTCGCTGGTAGGCTGTCTCCGCTCCCTTCACTGCTCTGCACTGCACTGCATGCAACACTGCCCAAGAGTCAGTGCGCGTCATGAAAATATGTGCCTCATTTAGTTTACGCATCCCGTTTGTTTCCTGCCCTGCTCCTCCCTGCCTGTTGGCGTGGCATGGCACCCATGGCATGGCATGGCATGGCAGTGCGCACGAACGACATGACGCTGGCGGTGTACGTGGCATCACTGGTGCGGTCTATCATCGCGCTGCACAACCTCATCAACAACAAGGTCTCTGCCCTAGCGCCCCTTTCCCTCCTGCATGCACTCGCGCTGCCATCACATGCGCCCATGCTCCCATCCATCCCATCCCATGTGTGCCGCACCTCCTCCACCCATCACCCTTGCGTGCTACCACACCTACATCAGCAATCTGTAGTTGCTTCCACGCCCACACCTCTCATCTCCCTTCACTCCTCCTCCCGCACTGTGCCCCTCTGTGCTCCTCTGTACCCCCTTCACTGGCATGGCAGGTGGTGAACAAGGAGGCGGAGAAAGCAGTGGACTCAACTGCTGCACCAGCACCACCCGTCTCCTCTGCTGCTTCCTAGGCTGCATGCTTCCCTATTACTCATACGTTTTTGGTAATGTTTTGAGATGGGACCGGCAAATTTCTCATGTACGGTATAACTACCGTACGGTATCATATCCAAATGTCTTATAAATAAGTGCTAAGGTTTCTATTACGGTAGTATGAATCGAATGTACAAACTGGTACCACACGTGACTTGTGCAAGACATAGCATCCACCAGTCCTGGCTGCATGCGGCTCCGGTGGTACCTTGCACCGTCCCGGGTGCGCCCAGCAGGCAGAGGCAAGCAGCAGGCAGCAGCAGCGAGCAGCAGGCAGCAGCAGCGAGCAGCAGGCAGCAGCAGCGAGCACCAACCCTGCATCAAAATTGTGGACCTCCTTGAGGGACGCAGAGGGGGCAGGAGAGTGGTGGCAGGGGAAGGCTCCGGGCGGAGGATGGGTGGGAAAGGAACGGGTGGGGGGCCTCCAGCCGCCTGCGTTCTTGTCACTCCAGCAGCCCGCAGTCCTGGATGACGATGGCTTTAAGAGGGCGGTTCCACGTGCCGCGGCCCTTGGCGGCGCGGTCGTCACCCAGCAGAGCAGCGAAGTCGTTGAACTGGCGGATGCGGTCGCTGGGCTGGAAGGTGGGCACTGCTGCCACCGCCGCCACCACCTCCATGCCTGCTCAGTGCTCCCCCACAGGGCGCATGCAAAGGGCCATGAGGTGAGGGGGAGAAGAAGAGCATGGGGGTGAGGGGGGAGGAGAGCAAGGAGGGGGGAGGAGGAGAGATGATCAGGTTGAATTCAGAGGAAGGAAGCAGGGCAGGAGTGGAAGCAGGTGGGATGGGGAGAAGGGAGCGGAAGGCATTTGAGTCGACTCAAAAGTCACCTGGGGAGAAGGGAGTGGAAGGCACGGGGTGGTGCGGCATGAATGCGCTCAGCCCCTGCTATGCCCTCACACCCAGCCGCCGCTCTCTCCCACCCCCGCCATCCCCACCCACCCCTCCCAGCATGCGCTTCCTATCCCGGCAGTCCCCTCACCTTGAACCCAGAACCCCGCGCCCCATGCATGCAGCGCGCTCACCTTCCAGCACGGTGCCGAAGACGATGTTGTCGCCGTCCAGCTGCGTGGCCGGGCCAGGGCCTGGTGGGGGGAGGGGAGGAAAGGGGGACGGGGGAAGAAAGAGAAAATCTGAGGAGGCAGTGGGGCTGTAACATGTCTTAAACACGGAGTCCGTGTGGAGCGGAGTTGCGGGGCATAGGCCTGATGGGAAAAAGCCGGTGACAGATGAGGGGGGAGGGCTTTGAGACGAGGCGTGAGGGGGAAGGCGTGTGCCTCACAACAGGTAGGCCGCGGAGCAGAGTGGAGAGGATAGGGCGTGCAGGGGAAAGGGGTGGCCTATGACGGAAGGAGGCAGCAGTTGAGGGGGGGAAAGGGCGGCGGATGAAAGGGACGAAGAGAGCGGTGAGCAAGGGACGGATGATTGGCGAGCATGCGGTCACGTGCACCACCAAGCCAAGGCTACACACAACGACCTGCTGGCCACTCGGCCATCACCCGTGCCTGTGGGGATGGGGATGGGGACGGAGGTGTGGGTGCCCGCATGGGCCAAGGGGAACAGCATGTGAATGGGGTGGTGCGGATGGGGCATGGCAATGCGCATGGGCAGGAGTGGGTGAGCATTAGGCATGCTCTCCCCCTCTCCCCCCACTTCACCCCCATTCCCCTCTCCCTGTTTCCCCTTTGTCCCGCCCCCTCCCCCCTTCCCCCTCAGTCCCACCCGTGGTGATGAGGAACTCCACGTTGCGGTAGTTGCTGCGGGCGCGCGCGCGCTCGTCGTCGTTGTTCTCCCCCACGCACAGCGACAGCGTGCCGGGCCGCAGGTGGCTCAGCGCGAACGACGCCGCCGCCACCGTGTCGCGGTTCGGCGGAAGCAGCGTCGGCGGAGCCACGTCCCCGCGCGCCACCTGCCCCTGGTGGCCCGCCTGCACGTACTGCCCGGGCAGCGAGCGGTGGATCACGCTCCCCTTGTACGTTGACCCCGCGTCGCCCGCCACCATGCGCACGAACTGCGCCACCGTGTCGGGCGCCGCGCGCCCGTACAGCCCCAGCACGACGCGCCCGAGAGGCTCGCCGTCGGCGCAGATGAGCGCGTCGTCGCCCAGCGTGCGGTCGAGGCGCACGGCCGTGGGGCACACGGCGAAGTCGAGGAACGCGCGGTGCGTCACGGTCGTGTCGGGGGCCGCCGGCGACGCGGCGAGCGACGGTGACGGGGAGAGGAGCGCCGCGGCGGAGAGGGAGGGGGGGAGCAGCGCGAGGGAGAGGAGGGCGTCACGGCGGGATAGACACGTGTCGCGCTGCTGTCGTCCCTCGAGATCGTCGTGCGACGATGATTGCGCGCGCGGTGCGGCAGCACGGTCAGCGCGCGGCGGTCGGCAGACGGCACGGGGATTCGAGAGGAGGCTGGCGGGCGGGGACGGGATGAACGCGGGTCTGGGGAACGGCTTGGCGTGGGCGCTGCGGCGCGGAGGCGCGTGATGGCCGAGGGGGCGGCGTGGGAGAAGGCATTCGCTGCAGGCGGAGATGGAGGCGGCGGTCATGGCGGCTGGCGGATAATGGCGGCGGACTGTTGCGATGCGATGTGCGCGGTGATCGCTGTGGAATGTGGAATGGGATAGAGCGTGTCCCCTTCTTGGATTGTGGTGCAGCTGTTGCGGTGAGAGATGGGTGAATGTCAATAAAACACGTATATCACAGTTTCGAGTTCCCATTGTAAGGCTGCTGCTACACTTACAAGTCTGTTCTGTAATGGGTGATAAGTTGAATGAAATGAATTAGCTCAATTCAAAATCTCTTTCACTGAAGCCTCGCCAGGTCACCCGTCAACAAACGTGCCCATTGGCTGCCGAGCTTCAGTCTTGGCGCGCATAACCCAATCCCCGACGTTCAAGTCAGTCTCACACGCTTGTGCCGAGCCTGAGGCGATCGCCGAAGCTGACGCTGATGCTGCGAGGGCAGCTGCTGACGGGGCACCCCCCTCACGATTCCTCCATCCAGCACAGTGTGTCGCGGAGGGGCGGCATGCTGCTCCCCCGTTCGAGGCCAACTGTGGCGTGCGAGCGCATGGCATGGCGCGCGCGACTTGGAAGTTGGAAATGTGCGCCCATCAACTGAGAGGCGTAGTCATTGCTGCTGTTGGCGTTGCGAACGAGGCATTTCTGTTCTCTGCTCCCATTTCAGCTTCTCCATCCAACGACGGCAGCGAAACTACTTCCAAACTTGCCCTGCGTAGCCTGCTGCGCTTCCCAATCTCCTTCCACGCTTGCCTCTGCGTCTTCTGGCTACTGCCAGTCATGGACGGCCATTTCCGCTGGCGCGCCTCCGCGTCGCCGCCGCACTTGAGTCGCGACGACGGGGACAGCGACGATCCGGATGACACTGCCGCGCCGTGTCGCAAAGGGCCCTTGCCGGCCCCTCCTTTACCCCGCGCTCCCTCCTCCACCGTGACACCCGCCGCTGCGTCCGGCCCCGTGAGGCGCGCGGCGGTGCAGCGCGAGCTGGAGCGGATGGCGCGGCTGCGCGCGGTGCTGGACGCGCGAGAGGCGGAGGTGCTGGCAGTTCTCGACTCCGCCTTCACGTGGCTCCGCTGCTCCGCGCAGCCCTGCGTGCCAGATGCCGCGCAAGCCGCAGACGAGTGCGCGGGAAGCTGGTACGACGGGCAGCGGCAGGCGGGACTCGCCACGGTGGTCCTCGCGGACGACGATGACGATGGCTCCGCTGTTGGCGCCAGTGATGACTATGCCGCTCCGCCTGCTGCTGCGCTTTTCGCACGTCGCTCGTTTACGTCGCCCATCGGCGACGGACGGAGGAACGGCGCGCGGCCAGCCAATGGTGGCGGCCAACTGCACTCTGCCGTTCGGCCCGTCGCCCAGTATTCGCTGGCTGGCGGGGACGAGAACTCTTTTCCCGCCCAGGCGTCGCAGGCGGCAGCTGTCATTGCGGGCTGCGCGCCGAGCGCAGGAACTCACACCGTGGGCGGCGGCGTCGTGGTGCGAGCGGAGGAACGGGGGGAGGGGGGAGAGGTGGTGGTGAAGAGGAAGCGAGGGCGGCCCAAGGGCAGCGGCAAGAAAGGGTCGCTCGCCGCGCTCACTCCGTCGCACGCTCCGCCCTTGATTCGCATTCCGGCCTCTGCCCGTCTTCCGTCCCCCGCCTCAACGCCGCGCGCGCCCGCAACCCCCTCTGCGTCGGCTGCAGATGCCGAGAAAGCCGGCGTCGGGAGCGGCGAAATGGAGGCGGCGGCATGGGGAGAGCGGCGCGAGGTTGGGCGCGACAAGGTCAAGGACGGTCCCGCTGTGGTTCAGTTCAAGGACAGCGAGGCGGCGGCTGAGTTGCGGGGAGCGGGCCGTGCGGGGGATGGCAGCAGCGGGCAGCGCGGCGAGGGCGAGACGGGGGCCTGGCGGATGAGCGCGTGTGGCGCTCGCCGCGCCATCGAACCCGCGGGCGGTGGTGGTCCTGGCCGCCCGGCGGGGCTGCATGGCGGCCCACAGCGGACAGGGGGCGACGAGGGGCGGGGCAGCAAGGGACCGTCGGGCGGCGGTGCCGGAATGGGGGCGAGCGGCAGGGGGCGGAAGAGCAAGGGGCCGACAGGGAGGCCGCGAGGCAGGCCGAGGGTTGTTGGCGTGGAGAAGAAGGGGTGCGCAGATGGGCCCAGGCAGTGGCAGGAGCGGGCGCAGGAAGGACAGGCGGGTAAGCGGGTGGGGGGCGAAGGGGAGAAGGCAGAAAGCAGCATGGCTGAAGGCGACTCAGTATGGCCCGTGGGCGACGGTGGGGGCCGTGCGGAGGAGGGGGCAGGGGGGAGGGCGGAAGGGGGACCCGTGTACCTGAGCGACCCGGAGCAGCGGCGCGGGCGCATGCTGGCGGGCGACCTGGCGGGTGTGGCGGGTGGCGTCACAGGCGCCTCCAGCGCCCCCCCCACGCCCAGCGCCGCCCTTGGTGCCTTTGTAGCGACGGGCACGGGCACGGGCACGGGCGTGGACGACGCTGCAGAGGCGCTGGAGGCGGTATGGGGAGATGCAAGTGGTTCACATGGGGCTGCTGCGATGGGCAGTTCTGATGGGCTGGTGCTGGATGACATGCAGGCGTGCACGCCGTGGCTGCATGGCTTGGACGTGCTGGCTGACGCGCATTGCATGCTGCGTGGTGCTGTGGCGGTGGCAGGAAAGAGGGTGGAAGAGAGGGGGCAGGATGGTGGGGGGCGTGTGGCGAAGAAGATGAGGGGGTCGCACGTTGGGGAGGGTAGTGGTGATGGGGGCAAGGAGGGTGTTATGGGGCGGGGTGTGTGGGGCAGCTGCAGTGAAGTGGCATCCCGTGCAGACTGGAGGCCTTCAAGTGCTCTGGCTTTGGTGGGGGTGGGTGCGGGAGCGCTCTCAGGATCACACCCACCTGCCTGAAGATCAGAGCCAGAAATGAGAGGCTCCCATCTCTATGCCTTAGCAGTCTTGGTTAAAGCTAGTTGTGAAATATAGCTGCTCGAAATTGTGCACTGCAATTTAAGCTTGATTTCACCGTGCTGGTCTTTTAAAGCCCGCATGCAAAATAGTGACCCCACCCGCCCCCCCCCCACCCCCCCCCCCCCCCCCCCCCCCCCCCCCCCCCCCCTTTTAGTTGGGTCCACTTGATATATGATTCAGAGGTTTTGTTTGTAGGGTGTAACAGGGCTGACGTTTCAAAAAACGCCTCCCTGTTTTTGACCAGCAATTTTTTTTCTACTCTGACGGTACTTCGGCCGCAAAATGGCCACTCTGAGCGTGTTAGGGCATGTTCCTACTGTTGGGAACAAAAAGTCTTAAGCGCCCCTGTCGTGTAGAAACTCAAGACACAAGCGAAGCAGCTCAAATCGAAGCACTGCGAGTCAACCCTCGAAGGTTAAGGTAACCGCTGGAGGTTACGCGAAGGTCAAAGGTCAGCGACCTTTGACTTGACAAATGCAGCGCGACGGCAAGGACATACAACTGACTCGACATTGAGCAGTTGCCCGAGTCGCACTGTATCGAACCGCAACAGTAAAACAGTTACAATTATATCTCTTCATATTCTCTGTACTCATATATATATTCCTGTATCTCTCTGCTTTAATTAACTTACTTTGCCCTCACATACCAGCGCAAGGTGGTTCAAGGACTTTATTCAAACGCTTTCGCTATTACATCATTTTACTCAGACTTTAACTCTACAAAGATCCTAGGGCGTATTGTCAGAACATTATATAGCTTATACATTTGTGTAGGCTATAGTGGGGTATCCCATAAGGGGTACAACCCAATTAGGGTTAGTACTTGTACTCACTCATTTCATAGTTCATCCATTCTCTCGTTCACTTCTTCTCATGGTATCAGAGCAGGTTCCCCTGTGGGAACTGTGCTTAGGGCCCACCACTTAGAAACTTTTTTTCCTGCCCTAGCGCCTTAGCGCCCTAACGCATACCCTAGCGCCCGCCCTAGCGCCCTAGCGCCCGCCCCAGCGCCCGCCCTAGCGCCCTAGCGCCCGGCGCCCGCCCTAGCGCCCGTTAGCCGCCCTCGGCCTACCCGTGCGCTGCCGCCCGTGCGCCGCCGCCCGTGAGCGCCGCCCGTGACGCCGCCCGTGAGCGCAGCCCGTGAGCGCCGCCCGTAAGCCGCCGCCCGTCAGCCGCCGCCCGTGCGCCGCTCGCCAGCCACCGCCCGTGCGCAGCCGCCTGTGCGCCGCCGCCCGTGACGTCGCCGCCCGTGAGCCGCCCACCTGCACGCCGCCCGCCCGTGAGCCGGCGCTGCCCGTGAGCCGCCCGCCCGTGCGTCACGACCCGCCCGTGAGCCGCCGACGCCGCCGACGCCGCCCGTGAGCCGCCGACGCCGCCCGTGCGCAGCCGACGCCGCCCGTGAGCCGCCGACGCCGCCGACGCCGCTCGTGAGCCGCCGCCGACGCCGTCGACGCCGCCCGTGAGCCGCCGACGCCGCCGACGCCGCCGACGCCGCCCATGAGCCGCCGACGCCGCCCGTGAGCCGCCGACGCCGCCGACGCCGCCCGTGAGCCGTCGACGCCGCCGACGCCGCCCGTGCAGCCGCCCCAGCCGCCCGTGAGCCGCCCGCGAGCCACCCCAGCAGCCAGTGAGCCGCCCGCGAGCCGCCCCAGCCGCCCGTGCAGTCGCCCGCGAGACGCCCGCGCCGCCCGAGCCGCCCGAGCCGCCCGAGCCGCCCGAGCAGCCTGAGGTGCCGGGCTCCTGCTCCTGTGGGGCTGCTGCTGCTCCTGGGCCGCCGTAGCTGCTGTGCTGCAGTGTTGCTGTACTCCTGAGCTACCCGACTCTTCCTGCCCGGTGAGACTGTCAGCTGCTATAATGGCCACCCCCAATGTCCTGACTTTTGATGCTGAGGGTCGCGCCATTGACTTTGCAGTCTGGGTCGAGGACCTGCAGCTGTTCTTACTGTGCGATGCGATAGATGAGGTTTCTCTTTTTGACTTTGCCTCTCGCGCTGTCCCTGCCCCTCCTGCTGATGCTGACCCCGCTGTTCGCTCCAAGTGGGCCACACGCGATGCTGCTGCACGTCTTGCTGTGCGTCGCCACCTCCCTTCCTCCGAGCGTGCACACTTTAGTCAGTGCAAGACCGCTCAGGTCTTGTACGACGCTGTAGTTGCGCGCTACTCCTCCCCTTCCTCCGCTACGCTTAGCCGTCTCATGCTACCGTTCCTCTTCCCTGACCTAGCTGCCTTTCCCACAGTCGCTGACCTCTTTACCCACCTCCGCGCTAGTGACACTCGCTACCGAGCTGCGCTTCCTGCTGAGTTCCGCGCCGCAAACCCTCCTCCCATGCACATCACTCTCTACTTTCTAGTTACCCGTCTCCCTGAGTCCCTTCGTGCTGTGAGGGACCAGTTTCTCTCTGTCTGTCCCACCACCCTCACTGTCGACCTCCTTGAGAAGTCCCTGCTAGCGGCTGAGAAGAGTATCGTCACTGTAGGGGCCTCTCGTGGTGACCCTCGCACCCCCATGTTTGAGGGGTGTTCTCCTTCCCCCCTGCTACCCTCTGTCGCCTCTGCTGCTGCGGCCGACCTCGTTGGTTTGGAGTCGGTCGGTGCGGCGTCTGCCCCCAGCGGTAGGCGCCGCTCTGGCAGGGGCAAGGGGGGCAAGGGAGCGGGTGGAGCTAGCGGGGGCGGTGGCGGAGGCGGTGGGGGCGGCGGGGGGAGTGGGGGTGGCAGTGGAGGTGGTGGCGGGAGTGGAGGTACTAGTGGCGGCAGTGGAGGCGGAGGTGGTGGCGGAGGTGGCGGTGGGAGCGGCGGGGGCGAAGGTGGAGGTGGCGGTGGTGTCGGCGGAGGCGGGGGCGGTGGTGGTGGAGGTGGTCGGAGTGGCTCGTCCCAGCGGAGCAGCGCTGGGGGTGGTCAGCGCCAGCAGCAGCAGCAGCAGCAGCGCTCTCGTGACGTCCCCGCCCCTCAGCAGCTCCGTGAGTGGTACTCGCAGCGTCAGCGTGGTGGGGCGTTTGGTCCCTGCACCTACGTTCTTCGCACCGGCGACCGCGCGGGTGAGCAGTGTGGGGGCACCCACACCGCCCGCCGCTGCTTTGGCCGCCTGACTGACGCTTGGCGCCAGCAGTTTCCGGAGGCCTCTGAGATCCCCCGCTGGGGAGAGCTGTCTAGGGCTGGTGTAGCTATTTTTGATCTTGACTTTGATGCTATCCTTGCTGCTTTGTATGCGGTGACTGTTAGTGATGAGGGTGACTGTTACCGGTGTTTCCCGCCCGACCCGGGCATTGGTCCTGCTGCTCTAGGTGCCAGTGAGGCTGCTGCTCTAGGTGCCACTGAGGCTGCTGCTCTAGGTGCCAGTGCGTCTGTACTCTCAGGTACTGGTGAGGCTGCGCTCTCAGGTACTGTGTCGGCTCCGGCCTCTCACACCTTCACCCTAGACTCTGGGGCCTCTCGCTCCTTCTTTCGGGACCCCACCACTCTCACGCCGCTTAGTCGGCCGGTTGCGGTGTCCCTGGCTGACCCCTCTGGGGGTCCTGTCCTGTCTCACTTCTCCACAGTCCTCCCGTGTCCGGCGGCCCCCTCTGGCACCCTGTCTGGTCTCTACCTCCCCTCGTTCTCTACGAACCTGGTGAGTGGTTCTGACCTACAGGATGCGGGTGTCCACCAGTTCACTCCTGCTCGTCAGCGGGTGACACACTGCACAGAGGCTAGCACAGGTCGCCACCTGGCTACGTTTACACGTCAGCCAGGGTCGAGCCTGTACACACTGACCACTGCTTCTCCTCCAGGTGCCGAGCCTGGTAGGGTCCCTTCGTCTGGTCAGGTGTTTGCTGCAGCGTCCAGGTCTGGTCCTGAGTCTGCCCCCTGTTCGTGTCGTCGTCTGTCTCACGAGACCCTCCTCTGGCACCACCGCCTTGGCCACCCCTCTTTGCTTCGGCTCAGAGGCATGGCCTCCCGTCTTCTTGTGTCTGGTCTCCCCCGGTCCCTCCCCCCCCTTCCTCAAGGCCCTGGCCCTACCTGTGTTCCCTGTGTCGAGGGGCGCCAGCGTGCTGCCCCTCACTCCTCCCAGTTTCCTCCGACAGAGGCCCCGTTGCAGACGCTTCACATGGACGTGTGGGGCCCAGCCCGCGTCCGTGAACAGGGTCAGGAGCGCTACTTCCTGCTCGTTGTTGACGACTACTCGCGTTACACCACAGTCTTCCCCTTGCGCAGCAAGGGTGATGTCACTGCGGTGCTGATCGACTGGATCCGAGCAGCTCGTCTCCAGCTTAGGCAGAGCTTTGGCTCGGACCTTCCTGTTTTGCGTCTGCACTTGGACAGAGGCGGAGAGTTCTCCTCTGGCCTTCTGCGTGCCTAGTGTCGTGCGCGAGGCATCCGCCAGACCTTCACGCTTCCGGACTCACCACAGCAAAATGGGATTGCAGAGCGCCGCATTGGCATGGTCATGGACGTCGCTCGTACGTCTATGATGCATGCGGCAGCTCCCCATTTTCTGTGGTCGTTTGCGGTCAGGTACGCGGCGCACCAGATCAACCTCCACCCCAGGGTCTCCAGGCCGGAGACCTCCCCAGCCCAGCTGTGGATGGGGAAGGTTGGCGATGCGTCGGCGTTCCGGGTCTGGGGATCCCGGGCGTTTGTTCGCGACTTGTCTGCGGACAAGCTGTCCCCTCGCGCTGCTCCCTGCGTCTTCCTGGGGTTTCCCCCCGACGCCCCTGGGTGGTAGTTCTACCACCCCACCTCTCGCCGTGTTCTGTCCTCCCAGGACGTCACGTTCGACGAGTCGGTACCCTACTACCGCCTCTTCCCCTACCGCACTCCCTCCCTCCCCCCACCCCCGCTCTTTCTTGTCCCAGGTCCCCCCCCGGTAGACCCCCTCCCCCCTCAGGGTCCTGCCCCGTCAGGTGTGTCCCAGGTAGACGCAGTCGAGCCTGTCGAGGTCACTGGTGACTCTGGTGCTGCTGGTGGTGCTGAGTCTGGGGATGCTGAGCCTGGGGGTGCGGAGCCTGGGGGTGGTGAGCCTGGGGGTGCGGAGCCTGGGGGTGCTGAGCCTAGGGGTGCTGAGACTGGGGGTGCGGAGCCTGGGGGTGCGGAGCCTGGGGGTGCTGAGCCTGGAGGCTCTCTCGGTCCTTCGTCTCGCCGGGAGCCACTCTCTCCACCGGAGCTGCGCGAGTGGTTTGCCCGGCGCTGGAGCTGTGCTACTGGTGCTGGAGGTTCGTCGGCCACTGAGGGTGCTCCTGTCGCGGGTCCCGGAGGTGCTCGTCCGGGGAGTACTGGAGCTACTGGACCTGGAGTTCCTGAGGGTGTTGGCGCTACGACTACCACTGGCGGTCCGCCTGGCGGTGCTTCTGGTGCTGCTGGAGGTTCTGGGGCTGCTGGAGGTGCTGCTGGGGGTTCTTGTGCTATTGGAGGTGCTGCTGGCGCGGGTACTCCTGCTTGGGGTACTGGTCCTGCTGTTTCCGGCGTCGCAGCGCGGCCCCGACCGTACTTCGTTCCACTCCTGCTGCAGGTTCTTGGTCTTACGCCTTCTCCTGGTCCTCCTCCTCCTCCTCCCTTAGCGGGTCCACAGCCTGTCTAGTCCCGGTCACAGCTACAGCCTGCCTCCCCTTTGCCTTCTCCTTCTCCCTACGCTGATCCTACTGGAGGTCTTACTGAGCGTCGTGAGCCTGCGTCTCGTCCTGCGTCGCCTGTTCGTCCTGCGCGCGCTAGTGGTCGCGGTTCGCGTCAGCGTCCTCCTCCTGTCCCTGGCACGCACCGGATGTCCTTGCGTCCGACCACTGCTCCTCTGCGTGCCCCTTTGCCTTCTCCTCCTGCGTCCTCTCTTCCTGCTCTCGCCGACCCTGCGTCGGACTCTCTTCGTGCTGCCAGTCCTTCTGTCACGCGTCTCCTTGCTACTGTTGTCACTGACCCTTCTTTCGAGTCTACTGCTGCGTCTGCTCTCGTTACTGACCTCGTCGACTTTGCTGCTCGCTGTCGCTTAGACTACGCTGCTAGTCTTGTCCCTAGTCTGAGTCCGCCTGTCCTCCGTCTGTCGGGGGTGAGTGTGCCCTTGGCACGGACGTCCTTGAGGACAGGCAGGAGGAGTTCCAGTGCCTGGCCGCTTCTTCACCTCATCTCGTGTCCGTACTACTTACCCCTGAGGGAGACCCGGATGCACTTGACATCCCGACTCCGCGCTCTTACGCGGAGGCGATAGAGGGTCCCTACTCCTCTCAGTGGCAGGCAGCTATGGATGCTGAGATGGCTTCCTGGAAGTCCACAGGCACCTACGTTGACGCTGTTCCCCCTCCTGGGGCGAACATCGTCAGTGGCATGTGGATCTTCAGGGTGAAGCGGCCGCCGGGTTCTCCGCCTGTCTTCAAGGCATGTTACGTGGCTCGTGGTTTCAGTCAGCGACAGGGAGTTGACTTCTTTCAGACCTTCTCCCCGACCCCGAAGATGACCACTCTTCGGGTACTACTGCACGTCGCTGCTCACCGTGACTACGAGCTGCACTCTCTTGACTTCAGCACTGCTTTCTTGCAGGGCAGCCTGCACGAGGAGATATGGCTGCGCCGCCCTCCTGGCTTCACTGGGTCTTTCCCTCCTGGTACCCAGTGGAGTCTCCGGCGTCCAGTCTACGGTCTCCGCCAGGCGCCACGTGAGTGGCACGACACACTGAGGACTACGTTGGCGAAACTCGGGTTTGCTCCTTCTACAGCCGACCCGTCGCTGTTTCTGCGCACCGACACTTCTCTGCCGCCGTTCTACATCCTCGTGTACGTCGACGACTTGGTCTTTGCCACTACGGAAACTGCTGGACTCGCCTACGTGAAGTCCGAGCTGTAGAAGAGACACACGTGCACTGATCTGGGTGAGCTGCGCAGCTACCTGGGCTTGCAGATCACCGGGACAGAGCACGCCGCACCATCACCCTGACTCAGTCACACATGGTGCAGCAGGTCCTTCAGCGCTTCGGCTTCACGTACTCCTCGCCTCAGGCCACTCCTCTGCCTACTCGCCACTCGCTCTCAGCTCTGCCTTTGGATGAGTCCGTAGAGTCGAGTGGCCCGTATCCAGAGCTTGTCGACTGCCTCATGTACCTGATGACCTGCACACGACCTGACCTTGCATACCCTCTTAGCATTCTTGCGCGCTATGTTGCTCCTGGGAGACACCGACCAGAGCATATGGCTGCAGCGAAGAGGGTGTTGCGCTACTTGTGCAGTACGTTGGGCATGGGGCTAGTGCTTGGAGAGCGCAGTCCAATGGTCCTCACTGGGCACGCGGACGCTTCTTGGGCTGACGACCAGGCTACGCAGCGGTCGTCACAGGGTTACACCTTCAGTCTTGGTTCCGGCTCTGTTTCGTGGCGGGCTACCCGCTCGTCTTCGGTTCTCAGCTCGAGTTGTGAGGCTGAGAACTACGCCGGGGCTATGGCTGCCCAGGAGCTTCGCTGGCTCACCTACCTGCTTACCGACCTTGGAGAGCCGCCTCGTTCTCCTCCAGTCCTGTACGTAGACAACAAGGCCATGCTGGCCTTGTGTCGAGAGCAGCGACTGGAGCACAGGACAAAGCACATTGCTCTCCGCTACTTTCTTGCACGTGAGCTGCAGCAGCGTGGACAGTTGCGGCTTGCGTACGTGGCCTCTGAGGCCAACATCGCTGATGTCTTCACCAAGGCACTTGCGCCTTGTGATCATCAACGCTTCTGCACCCAGCTGGGTCTTGTGCCTGTCTTGTCTCACTTGCTCTCTTCTTGACCTTGTTTGTACTCTCACATATATCTATACTTGCTCTTGCTTGTCTAGCTTTATATATATGTGTGTACTCTTGCTTGTGAACTGGCCTTGTGGCCTTGACTCTGTGCTTGGACTGTGTGGTGACTTTGTGATCCACCCTGAGCTTGATTTGCTTTGCTTTGCTTGACTGGTCTCGTGACCCCTTGTTCTCCCCCACTTTGCCTATGGGGGTGTGTCAGAACATTATATAGCCTTTACATTTGTGTAGGCTATAGTGGGGTATCCCATAGGGGGTACAACCCAGTTAGGGTTAGTACTTGTACTCACTCATTTCATAGTTTATCCGTTCTCTCGTTCACTTCTTCTCACGTATCAGCCCAACATGGTATGAGAGCAAGTTAGAGTTCAAAGTTACTCTTTTTCTTCAACACTCAATACAAAGAAGACATGTCTGTTAGAAAGGAGAGGAGCTCCTCCAACGGCTCTCTCGGCACTACCCCTACTCCACCTCCTGTCTCTGGCCTACAGACAGAGGAAGGGACAACAACGAGACCAGCAGCTGGATCTACGGAAACACCCGCGGGCTTCGATCCAAGTATGATGGAGAAGTTTTTCTCCTTCATGTCCTTCTACGAGCAGCATCAGCAAGGAGTACCTGCGCAGTCAAACAACAGCAACAACAACAACAACGTGACGCCCATGAGCCTCGATGGCTCATCCTACGCACGCGGGAATCAACAACAACAACAACCTACCTTCGCTCCGTACGAGCCCCAGCGCGGATCCGTCAGCTTCATGCCGCAACCACAACCTGCACCGGGACAAGAAAAAGCACTGGACGCACTACAAGTTCAGTCGCAATTCGCGCATGTTCTAAAACTGCAAACGACGAAACCTTTCGACGGGAAGGATTTCTTCACCTGGTCGTTCGAATTCGAGCTGATGATGGAAGGAGCACAGATCCTTGGCTTCTTCGACGGGTCCCTGCCATATCCAACAAACGGCACGCAGTATGAGAAGCAGCAGTACACCTATCAATCGATGATGGCGTACACAATACTACTGAGAAACATCACCCCGACTCAACAGCTGAACATCAGGACTTACCGAGGTTACGGTAACTCCGCGGAGCTCGCGTATAACCACCTGAAGAACTTGTATCAAGCAACAGACAGCGTAAATCAAAGCCGGTTAATGGCGTAGCTGACAACAATCGAAATGAAACCAGGCGAGAAGGGTATGGCATATATCAGTCGCTGCCGCGAACTGCGCGACAAGCTTCTTCGATGTGGAGGATCGATTTCAGAAGACGCCTTCGTCACGGTAGTCATCGGTGGTCTTGGCCCCCACTGGCGCTCCACTCGCGCCATACTACGAGCACACAGGAGAATCTCCGAAGCAGCACTCTGCGTCGAAATCCATGCCGAGCAGCAGGACATGGACCTGCAAGAAGAACGACACAAGAAGAAAACGTTAGTACCAGAGTTCGCATTTCACACTCAGCGACGCTACAACAACAACAACAACCGGCAACAACAAGTGAAGACAGTACCTCTGTTCTGCCACATCTGCAAGACTTCAGGACATCCTCGTACGCACTGCCAGTCTCGTCAGCAATCAACAACACCACAGCGACAACTTCGACCTTCAAGCTCCCAAGTCACCTCAACGCAAGCAAATCCGACAACTTCAGTCCAAGCTTCAACGACTCCAACAGGGCAACCTGCACAAGGAGCAAGAAACATCGTCAACTGCATGGTGAAGATAATAGACTCCTGCACAACCGAGTCACCACCTCACTACTCACCAGAAGAACAACTCGACAACAGCACGCCTCGCCGCGAGTCACTTCAACCAAACCCGACGTACGCTGCCATCGCTCAAGGCGAACCGTCCGGACAAGACACTTGGTTTTTGGACAGTTGCTGCGGACAACACATGTGCTCCTCAGGACGCTTCGTTCAACGCGAACATCGACTTCAACGAGAGGTCGTCATCACAGTCGCCAACAACCAGAACCTGCGCACACGACGACAAGGAGTAGTACAACTTCAGTCAAGAGAGACAAATGTCATATTGCACATGTCAAAAGTGCTAATCGCGGAGGGACTCGGCTACAACTTACTGAGCGTCAGCCAGTTGATGGCGAAAGGCATCCACTTGGAAGCCGACAGCACCACCCAGGAGTTCAAGTTGTACCACGGGAAGGACGGTCTCTACATCGGAAAGGCGGTTTTGAAGAACAACGTCTTCGTCCTTGACTTCGTCCCAGACCTGGGCACTGCAGACAGCGATGCCATCGTTAACTTCGCCGAGTGGACACATCCCCCGGATCTCAACCCCGACTTTAGCCCGGAAGGCTTCTGGTATTCGCATACCATCCCTGAAGCAGAACGAGCACGCGCGTTAGCAACAATTCAACAATCGGCAGCAGCAGAAAAAACATCGGCAGCAGTAGAAACAACATCGACAGAAGCAGAAACAAAATCGGCAGCAGCAGAGACAACATCGGCAGCAGCAGAGACAACATCGGCAGCAGCAGAGACAGCATCGGCAGCAGCAGAAACATCATCGGCAGCAGCAGGACCAACGACACCAGTCTTCGTCGACGAAGCACCACCAACACCTGCACAGCAGCTGAACCCAACTCAACGAGAAGTCCACAGAAGCGCAAACTTCGTCACCAGCTTCTACTCCAACTCCGACGCGTATCAACGCTCACCCGGACATCGCGCCCCCGAAGACATCTGGCATGCACGCACAGGACATCCAAGCAACACCGTGTTAACCAATACAATACGAGCAGGAGTCCTAGACAAGGATTCGTTACTACTACCCGACAGCAGAGAACTTCAACGGGCACGAGGAACTTGCCTCATCTGGCCGAAGCCGACTTACCACATCGACCGTTTACTTCCCACCACAATCCGAGCGCACCCGCGTATGCACCACTCGAGAAGGTGTACAACGATATTCTCTTCAATCGAGAACCTGGACAAGTTACTTACAACTACACGATAACCTTTATCGATGCCGGCACTCGATACGTCCGGCACCGAAACCTACCCAGCCGCGACATGGCACTCGCAGCATTCGCCGCCTGGCTACCAGTAGCAGAGAGAGAGTCGGGAACACAGCTGAAAAGCTTCTAGTCAGACGGAGGAGGAGAATACACCTCTCAGCGATTCAAGCAGTACCTGGCGGAAAGGGGAATCAAGCAACTTCTCTCCCTTCCCTACGCCCATCAGCAACAAGTGTCAGAACTATATAGCTTATACTATTGTGTAGGCTATAGTGGGGTATCCCATAGGGGGTACAACCCAATTAGGGTTTCCTATTTGTACTCACTTCTTTCATAGTCATTCCATTCTCGTTCTCTCTTTCACATGGAATCAGAGCAGGTCCCCTACTAGGGACTGTTTCTTGGGCCCACCGAAGCGCGCCCCGAGGCGCGCGTCCTTTTTTTTTTTTTTTTTTTAGCGACCCGTCGTGTCGCCCTCCCTAGCGGCCTGTCGAGCCGCCCTACCTTGCGGCCCCGCCGCCCTATCGCGCGGCCTCGCCGCCCTAAGTCGCGGCCTGCCCGCCGCCCTACTTCGACGGCCCCGCCGCCCTACGTCGTGGCCCGCCGCCCTACTTCGACGGCCCGCCCGCCGCCCTACGTCGCGGCCCTGCCGCCCTACGTCCCGGCCCGCCCGCCGCCCTACTTCGACGGCCCGCCCGCCGCCCTACGTCGCGGCCCCGCCGCCCTACGTCCCGGCCCGCCCGCCGCCCTACTTCGAAGGCCCGCCCGCCGCCCTACGTCGCGGCCCTGCCGCCCTCAGCTACGCGGCCCCGCCGCCTTCTGCTACGCGGCCTTGCCGCCCTCTGCTACGCGGCCCCGCCGCCCCTCGATCGCGGCCCCGCCGCCCTCTGCTACGCGGCTCCGCCGCCCTCTGCTACGCGGCCCCGCCGCCCTCTGCTACGCGGCCCCGCCGCCCTCTCCTACGCGGCACCGCCGCCCTCTGCTCCGCGGCCCCGCCGAGCCGCCCAGCAGCAGCCGAGCCGCCGCCGAGCCGCCGCCGCCTGAGCCGCCACCCGGGCCGCCGCCGAGCCGCCGCCGCCTGCGCCGCCGAGCCGGAGCCGCCCGAGCCGCCGCCCAGCCGCCCAGCAGCAGCCGAGCCGCCGCCGAGCCGCCGCCGCCCGAGCCGCCGCTGAGCTGCGACCGAGCCGCCGCCCGAGCCGCCCGAACCGCCCGAGCCGCCCGAGCCGCCCGAGCCGCCCGAGCCGCCGTGCTGCTGTTCCTGAGCTGTGTTCTTCTGCTGCTGACCTACCCGACTCTCCCAGCCCGGTGAGACTTCCAGCTGCTGCCATGGCCACCCCCAATGTTCTTACTTTTGACGCTGAGGGGAGGGCCATTGACTTTGCCGTCTGGATTGAAGACCTGCAGCTGTACTTACTGTGTGATGCGATAGATGAGGTCTCTCTTTTTGACTTTGTCTCTGGCGCTGTTCCTGCCCCACCTGCTGATGCTGACTCTGCCGTTCGCTCCAAGTGGGCGACCCGCGATGCTGCTGCACGTCTTGCTGTGCGTCGCCACCTCCCTTCCTCTGAGCGTGCCCACTTTAGTCAGTGCAAGTCCGCTCAGGCCTTGTACGACGCTGTAGTTGCACGCTACTCCTCCCCTTCCTCCGCTACCCTTAGCCGCCTCATGCTACCGTTTCTCTTCCCTGACCTCGCTTCCTTTCCCACTGTCGCTGACCTCGTTACCCACCTCCGTGCTAGTGACACCCGCTACCGCGCTGCCCTTCCTGCTGAGTTCCGCGCTGCGAACCCTCCTCCCATGTACATCACCCTCTACTTTCTCGTCACCCGTCTCCCTGAGTCCCTTCGTGTCGTTAGGGACCAGTTTCTCTCTGTCTGTCCCACCACTCTCACTGTCGACCTCCTTGAGGAGTCCCTGCTAGCGGCTGAGAAGAGTATTGTCGCTGTAGGGGCCTCTCGGGGTGACCCTCGCACCCCCATCTTTGAGGGGTGTGGTCCTTCCCCCCTGCTGCCCTCTGTCGCCTCTGCCGCTGCGGCCGACCTCACTGGTTTTGAGTCGGTCGGCGCGGCGTCTGCCCCCAGCGGCAGACGCCGCTCTGGCAAGAGCAAGGGGGGCAGGGGAGCGGGTGGAGCTCGAGGGGGCGGTGGAGGAGGCGGTGGGGGTGGCGGGGGGAGTGGGGGTGGCGGTGGGGGTGGTGGCGGGAGTGGAGGTACTGGTGGCGGCGGTGGAGGCGGAGGTGGCGGCGGAGGTGGTAGCGGAGGAGGCGGTGGGAGCGGTGGGAGCGACGGTCCTGGTGGGGGAGGTGGCGGTGGAGACGGGGGTGGCGGTGGAGGCGGGGGTGGCGGTGGAGGCGGGGGTCGGAGTGGCTCGTCCCAGCGGAGCAGCTCTGGGGGTGGTCAGCGCCAGCAGCAGCAGCAGCAACAGCAGCAGCCGCAGCAGCAGCCACAGCAGCAGCAGCGCTCTCGCACCGTCCCCGGCCCTCAGCAGCTCCGTGAGTGGTACTTGCAGCGTCAGCGTGGTGGTGCGCTTGGTCCCTGCCCCTACGTTCTTCGCACAGGTGACCGTGCAGGGGAGAGGTGTGGAGGCGCCCACACAGCCCGCCGCTGCTTTGGCCGCCTGACCGACGCCTGGCGTCAGCAGTTTCCGGAGGCCGCTGAGATCCCCCGCTGGGGAGAGCTGTCTAGGGCTGGTGTAGCTATTTATGATCTTGATTTTGATGCTATTCTCTCTGCTATGTATGCTGTGACTGGTAGTGATGAGGATGACTGTTACCGGTGTTTCCCGCCCGACCCGGGCATTGGTACTGCCGCGTCAGGTACTAGTGAGGCTGCTGCTCTAGGTGCCAGTGCGTCTGTGCTCTCAGGTGCTGGTGAGTCTGCCCTCTCAGGTACTGTGTCGGCTTCGGCCTCTCACACCTTCACCCTTGACTCTGGAGCGTCTCGCTCCTTCTTTAGGGACCGCACCACTCTCACGCCGCTGAGTCGGCCGGTTGCGGTGTCCCTGGCTGACCCCTCTGGGGGGCCTGTCCTGTCTCGCTTCTCCACTGTCCTCCCGTGTCCGGCGGCCCCCTCTGGCACCCTGACTGGTCTCTACCTCCCCTCGTTCTCGACGAACTTGGTGAGTGGTGCTGACCTCCAGGATGCGGGTGTCCACCAGTTCACCCCTGCTCGTCAGCGGGTGACCCACTGCACGGAGGCGGATACAGGTCGCCACCTGGCTACGTTTACACGTCGGCCAGGGTCGAGCCTGTACACACTGACCACTGCTTCTCCTCCAGGTGCTGATTCTGGTAGGGTCCCTTCGTCTGGTCAGGTGTTTGCTGCAGCGTCCAGGTCTGGTCCTGAGTCTGCCCCTTGCTCGTGTCGTCGTCTGTCTCACGAGACCCTCCTCTGGCACCACCGCCTTGGCCACCCCTCTCTGCTTCGGCTCAGAGGCATGGCCTCGCGAGTCCTTGTGTCTGGTCTTCCCCGGTCTCTCCCTCCCCTTCCTCCGGGCCCTGGCCCTACCTGTGTCCCCTGTGTCGAGGGGCGCCAGCGTGCTGCCCCTCACTCCTCCCAGTTTCCTCCGACAGAGGCCCCGTTGCAGACGCTTCACATGGACGTGTGGGGCCCAGCCCGCGTCCGTGGACAGGGTCAGGAGCGCTACTTCCTGCTGGTGGTTGACGACTACTCGCGTTACACCACAGTCTTCCCCTTGCGCAGCAAGGGTGAGGTCACTGCGGTGTTGATCGACTGGATCCGCGCAGCTCGTCTCCAGCTTCGGAGGAGCTTTGGCTCTGACTTCCCTGTTTTGCGTCTGCACTCGGACAGAGGCGGAGAGTTCTCCTCTGGCCTCCTGAGTGCCTACTGTCGTGCACGAGGCATCCGTCAGACCTTCACGCTTCCGGACTCACCACAGCAGAATGGGATTGCTGAGCGCCGCATTGGCATGGTCATGGACGTCGCTCCTACGTCCATGATGCATGCGGCTGCTCCACATTTTCTGTGGCCGTTTGCGGTCAGGTACGCTGCGCACCAGATCAACCTCCACCCCAGGGTCTCTCGACCGGAGACCTCCCCAGCCCTGCTGTGGACGGGGAAGGTTGGCGATGCGTCGGCGTTCCGGGTCTGGGGATCTCGGGCGTTTGTTCGCGACCTGTCTGCGGACAAGCTGTCCCCTCGTGCTTCTCCCTGCGTCTTCCTGGGGTTCCCCCCCGACGCCCCTGGGTGGCAGTTTTACCACCCCACCTCTCGACGTGTTCTGTCCTCCCAGGACGTCACGTTCGACGAGTCGGTACCCTACTACCGCCTCTTCCCCTACCGCACTCCGTCCCTCCCCCCACCCCCGCTCTTCCTGGTACCAGGTCCCCCCCCGGTAGTCCCCCTCCCCCCTCAGGGTCCTGCCCCTTCAGGTGTGTCCCAGGTAGACGCGGTCGAGCCTTTCGAGGTCACTGGTGACTCTGGTGCTGCTGCGGGAGCTGAGCCTGGGGGTGCGGAGTCTGGGGGTGCTGAGCCTGGGGGTGCTGAGCCTGGGGGTGCTGAGCCTGGGGGTGCTGAGCCTGGGGGTGCTGAGCCTGGGGGTGCTGAGCCTGGGGGGTGCTGAGCCTTGGGGTGCTGTGCCTAGGGGTGCTGAGCCTGGGGGTGCTGCGTCTGGGGGTGCTGAGCCTGGAGGTGCCGAGCCTGGGGGTGCTGTGCCTGGGGGTGCTGAGCCTGGGGGTGCTGTGCCTGGGGGTGCTTCGTCTCGCCGGGAGCCACTCTCCCCGCAGGAGCTGCGTGAGTGGTTTGCCAGGCGCTGGAGGTGTGCTGCTGGTGCTGGTGGTTCTTCGGCTGCAGAGGGTACTGCTGCCTCGCGTCCCGCCGGTGCTCGTACTGCGGGTGCTGGAGCTGCTGGGTCTGAGAGTTCTCCTGGAGCTGGTGCTACTGAGGGTGTTGGCGCTGAGCCTGCCGTTGGCGGTCCGACTGACAGTGCTCCTGGTGCTGCTGCTAGAGGTTCTGGAGCTTCTGGTGGTGCTGCTGGAGGTGCTGCTGGAGTGGGTACTCCTGCCGGGGCTGCTGGTACTGTTCCTGCTGTTTCTGGTGTCGCCGCGCGGCCCCGACCTTACTTCGTTCCGCTCCTGCAGCAGGTTCTTGGTCTTCCGCCTCCTCCTCCTCCTCCCTTAGAGGGTCCGCAGCCTGTCCGGTCACAGCCACAGCTACAGCCTGCCTCCCCTTTGCCTGCTCCGTCTCCCTACACTGGTCCGACTGGAGGTCTTACTGAGCGTCGTGAGCCTGCGTCTCGTCCTGTGTCGCCTGTTCGTACGGAGCGCGCTAGTGGTCGCGGGTCGCGTCAGCGTCCTCCTCCTGTTCCTGGCACGCACCGGATGTCACTGCGTCCGTCCACTGCTCCTCTGCGTGCCCCTTTGCCTTCTCCTCCTGCTTCCTCTCTTCCTGCTCTTGCCGACCCGGAGTCGGACTCTCTTCGTGCTGCCAGTCCTACTGTCACGCGTCTCCTTGCTACAGCTGTCACTGACCCTTCCTTCGAGTCGTCTGCTGCGTCTGCCCTTGTCACTGAGCTTGTCGACTTTGCTGCGCGCTGTCGTCTAGACTACGCTGCCCGTCTTGTCACTGAGTCTGAGTCCGCCTGTCCTCCGTCCGTCGGGGGTGAGTGTGCCCTTGGCACGGACGTCCTTGAGGACAGGCAGGAGGAGTTCCAGTGTCTAGCCGCCGCTTCACCTCGTCTCGCGTCTGTACTGCTAGCCCCTGAGGGAGACCCGGATGCACCAGACATCCCGACTCCGCGCTCTTACGCGGAGGCGATAGAGGGTCCCTACTCCTCTCAGTGGCAGGCAGCTATGGATGCAGAGATGGCTTCCTGGAAGTCCACAGGCACCTACGTTGACGCTGTTCCCCCCCCTGGGGCGAACATCGTCAGTGGCATGTGGATTTTCAGGGTGAAGCGGCCGCCGGGTTCTCCGCCTGTCTTCAAGGCGCGTTACGTGGCTCGTGGCTTCAGTCAGCGGCAGGGGGTTGACTACTTTCAGACCTTCTCCCCCACCCCGAAGATGACCACTCTTCGGGTCCTGCTGCACGTTGCTGCTCACCGTGACTACGAGCTGCACTCTCTCGACTTCAGCACAGCTTTCTTGCAGGGCAGCCTGCACGAGGAGATCTGGCTGCGTCGCCCACCTGGCTTCACTGGGTCTTTCCCTCCTGGTACCCAGTGGAGTCTCCGACGTCCAGTCTACGGTCTCCGCCAGGCGCCACGTGAGTGGCACGACACACTGAGGACTACGCTCGCGGCACTTGGGTTTGCTCCTTCTACTGCCGACCCGTCGCTGTTTCTGCGCACCGACACCTCTCTGCCGCCGTTCTACATCCTCGTGTACGTCGACGACTTGGTCTTTGCCACAGCTGACACTGCTGGACTCGCCTACGTGAAGTCCGAGCTGCAGAAGAGACACACGTGCACTGACCTGGGTGAACTGCGCAGCTATCTTGGCTTGCAGATCACCCGGGACAGAGCACGCCGCACCATTACCCTGACTCAGTCACACATGGTGCAGCAAGTCCTTCAGCGCTTCGGCTTCACGTACTCCTCGCCTCAGGCCACTCCTCTGCCTACTCGCCACTCGCTCTCAGCTCTGCCTTCGGATGAGTCCGTAGATTCGAGTGGCCCGTATGCAGAGCTTGTTGGCTGCCTCATGTACCTGATGACCTGCACACGACCTGACCTTGCATACCCTCTTAGCATTCTCGCACGCTATGTTGCTCCTGGGAGACACCGACCAGAGCACATGGCTGCAGCGAAGAGGGTGTTGCGCTACTTGTGCAGTACGTCGGGCATGGGGCTAGTGCTTGGAGGGCGCAGTCCAGTGGTCCTCACTGGGCACGCGGACGCTTCTTGGGCTGACGACCAGGCTACGCAGCGGTCGTCACAGGGTTACACCTTCAGCCTTGGTTCCGGCTCTGTTTCGTGGCGGGCTACCCGCTCGTCTTCTGTTCTCGGCTCCAGTTGTGAGGCTGAGATCTACGCCGGGGCTATGGCTGCACAGGAGTTACGCTGGCTCACCTACCTGTTGACCGACCTTGGAGAGCAGCCTCGTTCTCCTCCAGTCCTGTACGTAGACAACAAGGCCATGCTGGCCTTGTGTCGAGAGCAGAGACTGGAGCACAGAACGAAGCACATTGCTCTCCGCTACTTTCTTGCTCGTGAGCTACAGCAGCGTGGACAGTTGCGACTTGCGTACGTGGCCTCTGAGGCCAACACTGCTGATGTCTTCACCAAGGCACTTGCGCCTTGTGATCATCAGCGTTGTTGCACGCAGTTGGGTCTTGTGCCTGTCTTGCCTCACTTGCTCTCCTCTTGACCTTGCTTGTACCTTCGCCTATATATACTCTTGCTCTTGCTTACTTGACTCTTGTATATCTCTATATATGATCTTGCATGTGAACTGGCCATGTGGCCTTGAACTTGTGCTCGGAATGTGTGGTGACTTTGTGATCCACCCTGAGCTTTGCTTTGCTTTGCTTGACTGGTCTTGTGACCCCTTGTTCTCCCCCACTTTGCCTATGGGGGTGTGTCAGAACTATATAGCTTATACTATTGTGTAGGCTATAGTGGGGTATCCCATAGGGGGTACAACCCAATTAGGGTTTCCTATTTGTACTCACTTTTTTCATAGTCATTCCATTCTCGTTCTCTCTTTCACAACAAGGTGTCGCAGAAAGAATGAACAAGACCTTACACAACAGCATGCGCAAACTTCTACGTGGCATGCGACTACCCAACCACCAGTGGCCTGCAGCAATGGACCATGCTGTCATGCTGCACAACTTGTTGTCGTCGTCCTCACTTCCGAACAACGCATCACCGCATCTGCTTTGGACAGGGAAGCAGGGCAGCACAAAAATGTTACGAGTTTTTGGGTGCATGGTACAGTACCGACCCCCAGAAGCACGAGCGGGAAGATTTTCACAACGGGCACAGTGGGGACTACACCTCGGCATCGAAAAGAATTACAACGCGTGGAAAATCTTCGACGTCCACTCAAAGGAAACAGTATCAGCACGTGACGTGATCTTCTACGAGCGACTCACACTTCAGACGTACCTCGCCAACTTGCACGAAAATCAGGACCCCACAGGTGGCTTTCGTGGTGACCGAGCCTTCGCCTCAGCAGCGGACGAAGCAGATTGGGACGAGCAGAACGTCGACAACGCATCGGAAGAAGCCGGACCTCTACCATTCTGCTCCGTCAACGTCCCCATGGACGAAGAAAATCCTCGCGATAGTGTCAACGCCGAAGTCTTCTACCACTTCGCCGACAACGGTTACGTAACACCTGCGACAGTCAACACAAACGAAGCAAAACGGATAGGGCCGAATTTCATACCCGACCCAGCAGCGGGAGACGAAGCAGCTTATCTCGAGGACACAACACTCCCCCGCTACTCACAGAATGGACTGCAGATTCTCGGCCTCGTCACCGCAGTCCACGGCAACGCTCTTCCTAAAGAGCCTGCGACGGTTCAGCAGGCTCTGGGGGGGGAACACAGGGAGAAATGGCGTGAATCCATGGACAGAGAATTAAAGGCACTGGAGGAACACAACACCTGGAAAGTCGTTCCCGCAAGCGTGGCAAGGAACAAGACCATTCTCACTGGGAAATGGGTCTTCCGCATCAAAACGGAAGCAGACGGCACAATCGAGAAATTCAAAGCACGCTGGGTCGTGCGTGGATTCGACCAAGAGCACGGACGGGACTTCACCGAGACATTCGCCCCGGTCAGCCGACATACCTCTCTCCGAATTCTTCTCGCGATTGCCGCCATGAAGAAGAAGAAATTGCGACAAATTGATGTCGCCAACGCATTCCTCTCCGCACCCGTCGACGCCGAAATCTTCGTCGAGCTCCCACACGGTACCCACGGGAAACCTAATCAGGTTTGCCAGCTGCTGAAATCGCTCTACGGAATCAAACAAGCCCCGCAGCTGTGACAACAGCACCTACACACTCGCCTCACTCGCATCGGATTCCGCCTACTGCCTCACGACCAAGGGATGTATCGACTAAAAAAAAACGCCGACTATATCCTGCTGATTGTCTACGTCGACGACCTACTCTACATTGGCTCCACCGACGACATCACCACCTGGTTCGAAGGGGAGCTGCAGAGGGACCTCACGCTCACGGTTTCCTCTACCGTCACTCATTACCTTGGACTTAACATCCGCGAAGAAGAGAACGCGATCTACCTCAGCGCCGAAAAATATGCCGACACTATCGCCAAGCGCTTCTCGCTCACACCTACCACTATCTCCACGCCATACCGCTACACGGCAGGGAACGACAAGGGTGGTTCCACTCTACTCAAAACCGCCGGAATACGCGACTATCAGCGAAAGCTGGGCTGCCTTCTCTTTGCAGCCGTCACCTGCCGCCCAGATCTGTCCTGCTCTGCAAGTCAACTCGCCACCTACCTCAAGAGACGCGAAACAGAACACCTGGCGGAGCTCGACCGCGTTCTCCACTACTTCGTGAGCACCTCGACGATCGGCCTGACATACTACAAGAGTAAAACAACACTGACGAAACTAATCGGCTACGTCGATGCCGATCACGCTGGCGATTCAGACAACAGACGCTCCTGCACTGGCTACATCTACCGTCTCGAACCTATCGGACCTATCTCCTGGCAATCGAGCAAGCAGGAACTAATCGCTCTCTCCTCAGCTGAAGCAGAATATATCGCACTCTGCTCAGCCACCAAGGAAGGACTCTATCTTCGCGAGCTGCTGGAAGAAGCGAAGTTAGCCGAGTTACCCAACTTCACTCTGTTCTGCGACAACCAATCTGCGATTCGCATCGCCAACAAGAGCGGATTCGCGAACAGAACAAAGCTGATCGCCCTGCGATATTTCTTCGTGAAAGACGAGATCGAGAAAGGGAAACTCCAGCTATCCTACTGTCCCACGTCTGAGATGGCAGCTGACTACTTGACCAAGAAGCTCGGAAAGCAGAAGTTCGAGTACTGCATGCTGCTAATTGGACAAAGCCACGTCACCATCAGCGACACTCCAGAAGCGAAGGGGAGTGTTGGGAACAAAAAGTCTTAAGCGCCCCTGTCGTGTCGAAACTCAAGACACAAGCGAAGCAGCTCAAATCGAAGCTCCGCGAGTCAACCCTCGAAGGTTAAGGTAACCGCTGGAGGTTACGCGAAGGTCAAAGGTCAGCGACCTTTGACTTGACAAATGCAGCGCGACAGCAAGGACATACAACTGACTCGACATTGAGTAGTTGCCCGAGTCGCACTGTATCGAACCGCAACAGTAAAACATTTACAATTATATATCTTCATATTCTCTGTACTCATATATGTATTCCTGTATCTCTTTGCTTTAATTAACTTACTTTGCCCTCACATACCAGCGCAAGGTGGTTCAAGGACTTTATTCAAACGCTTTCGCTATTACATCATTTTACTCAGACTTTAACTCTACAAAGATCCTAGGGCGTATCAGCCCAACACCTACGGCCCCTTATCAGTCCAACCTCTTATCAAGCTCACGTCAAAACACACTGAAAATTCCCTAAACCGGAAAACCCTCGCTACTTTTACCAGGCAAGGCTGACAAGAGGTTTGCCTGATAAGAGCGTAGGAACATGCCATTAAAAGAAATCAGGGTTGAAAAAAACACAACTCTGGTCCTTCAGTGTTGGGGAAATGACTTCAGAGTCGCGTTTTTTTTTTTTTTTTCCTTCTGGTTTGTCGGTGAGCTTCAAGGGCGAGAAGGACTGTTGCAACATTGGCTCGATTTGGCGCAACTTTTCAAGTGCCAACTGGGCGACCTGCCACGCAGCTGAGCTGGCACAAAACACAAACCACCACTTGGCGCGCGAGAATCTGCCGCGCAACATAAATTTTCAACCTATGAATCAGGAACAATTTATTTCAAGTGCTGTGGTGCGGAGAAAGTTTCGATTTCAGCACCAAAAAGTGCGATACATTACCTGTGGCAAGATACCGTATCGCCTCGGATATAACCGCAGGCCTATGTTAAGCGCCTGCGCTTCTATCTGGAGCAATGCGCTTACGGCCGATCCTCAATTAGAAGCGCACCCTCTAAAAAAACCTTACTTATTATTGTTGGAAACAATCGGTCCTAAGGGCCTCTGTCGTGTCGAAACACCAAGGCACAAGCGAAGCAGAGCATATCGAGGCACCAGCGAGTCAACCCTCGGAGGTTGAAGTAACCGCTGGAGAGGCCCTCAGATTGCAGGAATTTCACCCTGATTTGGGCTTTGAACACTGATTTTCAGGGTGTTTTTTGGACCCAGCATTGATGAGAAAGGTTTTTTTTTTTTTTTTTTTCTTTTAATGCCTATCCTGATTTTCAAGCGTGTTTTTTCGTACCAGGTCTGATTTTCCAGCGTGTTTTTGCTTGGGGACCCTGAATCGATACATACAGTAGAGGGTACATGTGTAGTTGCGAAAATGCCTAGATTCAGTTGATCAGGGAAAAAAAAAAATCCCGTCATTCCGCCGTCACCGTCAATACGGTAACGGGAAAGTGCATCTTTACCGTATCCACACACGTACCAGTCTTGATGTGTTGTCGCCATCATCTCTCAGGCTTGCATGTGGTTGGGCAGTTTCAGGTAATTACACACCGTGCTGGAAACGGGGCACATACATCCCATTTCGTGGATGGCCCATAGGGGACCATCCACGCCTGCATGGAGGCTTTTGTTTGAGGGTGTCAACCAATCACCAACGAGGTGTGGTGACCCTCCCTTCCCCATCCCTTTCACCCCATTCTTGAGCGCCGTGTTAGATTAGGTGAGCTTCGATCTCCCTGCTGTTTCTCGGCTGACTCTCCACTCCTCCCTCCATCTCTCGTCCATACTCCCGCCATGGCTGGACCCGTTGATGGTGCTCCTGCCGATGATGATGCTGACGACATAGAGGTCGAGATAGCACGCACGGGCCTAGACCTGTTGCTGTGTTCCCTCACTAAACCAACCATCCCACCTTGTAGCAAGAATCCGCCCGTCACTTCAGTTACGGCTGTTCCCACCGTCACTTCCGCCCCACCTGACTCAATCGTCGCCCCAGTTATTAACACCGCCATGCCAACCAATGTCACAGACCCAGTACCCACTACGGTACCCGCATCCGAGCCGTCAACACCAGCAGCACCGTCCCCGGCTTCTCCTATGGGCACATCTCCATCGCTTCCACCAGGTTTTGAGATGGCGTCCCCGTCATCTCGGCCCGTTCCACCTGCATTGCAACCAGCTGCTCCCGAAGTGGCGTCCTCTGCAGGTCGGCCCGTTCCACCTGCATCTCACCCTCACGCAGCTGCATCGGCGTCCCCGGCTGCTCGGCTTGTCCAAACGAAGTTGAACTTCCTTTGCCCCTCATCTGCGCCACCGACAGCACCCACCAACGTGTCCACTCCGCCCGTACTCGAAGCTGCAGCCTCGAACCAGCCGTCAGTTCCTCCCGAGGAGCAGTATGCCATTTCTCTTGAAAGGTTCAAAACGCGCTGGCAAGGTCAATTTGCCTGGTTGCAACTTGTCAAAACTTCTACTGGTCACCCTGCCTTCAAGTGTTCTTTGTGTACAGAACATTCAGGATTGACTGGTAAGACCGGCAAGTGTACCGAAGGGGCAGTCGACGTTCAAAAGCAGGCATTCACACGTCACGCAGCCACGAACAAGCACAAGCTCGCGAAACAACGGCAGGATCAGCTCGTTGGCGCGACGAGGCAGCCGCGGATTGACGAGCATCCATTGGCGCACGACAGCGAGAAGGTCCGAGTGGTGAATCTGATGGATGCCCGACTCTTTGTCAACAGGCAAGATGCACCAATTGATCTGTGGGTGGGATTGGTCCGTTACATGGCTGAGAAGGGATTCCCCGGATTCCCAAAGAAGGGATACGGGACGTACTACACAACGTAAGTCCGTTTCCTTTTTCAGATTGCACCGTATTTTCTTTTGATGGCCCGGGCTAACCCACCTGATCTTGTTTGCCTGTCAGGTATGGATTCGGGGAGCTGACTCAGTCTATGGCAACGTGGCTGCAGACTACACAGCTCGAGGAGATCCTTGCAAGTCCCTACATCGGCATCTCATGCGATGAGAGCACCGACCGATGTAGAGGCAAGCACCTCATCTTGTTTGTCACGTTCATTCGCAACTGACGCCTCGCCTGCGAGTTCTGGCTCTGCTCACGGTCGACAAGGCAGATGCGGCTTCGCTGTTGCAGTTGTTGCTGTCCCACCTGCAGGCGTGCGGTGTTGACCTGAGACGCATCGTGGGCATCAGCACGGACGGGGCGTCCGTGATGATGGGAGCACGGTCGGGCTTGGTTGCAAGGCTTCGGCTACGCATACCGCACCTTGTCTCTTGTCATTGTATTGCACACCGGTAAGTTAATATCCTGCTCCAGGGTTTTGACTGATCTGTTCAGTGATATTGTTCTAATACACTGTCCCTGTGTGTTTGCCGCAGGGAAGCTCTTGCCGCTAAGGATGCTGCCGAGAGCTTGCCTGTCTTCAACATGATCAACAACACGGTCCGTGCCATCAACGAGCATCTGGGCCGGTCGGGTCCATGGCATCAGCGCTTCAAGGACCTCCAAGAGGTTTTTACCGAGACCTTTCTGGAGCTGCAAGGGATTCACACCGTACGGTGGCTATCACATGGTGATGCCATCGCCAGGTTTGTGGCGGTCATGTCGGCAGTCATCACGATGGTGAAGGAGTGGAATGACAAGCTGTACAAGGTGGTGACGTCGTTACGGTTCCACTTTCTCCTATTCTTCCTTGCCGACGTGCTTGACCAGATGAACGTCCTGAGTAGGACGTTCCAGCAACGAGAGGTGCGTCCACGTAGGCTAGACTTGCATGGCCATTGTCTATGCATTCCGTCTGTATTTTAACTGGTGTTTCTTATAAAATATGGCGCCTAATTTATGCCACCTTGCTTCCATTCCTTCCCCCACAGCTTGATCTCTCAGCTGTGCACACGCAGATCCGCCGTTCTGCGGGGACGAGTTTGGCGGAGGGCTCAGTCCAAGGTTCTCGCCATGGCTTGAGAAGCACAGCCCCGAAGACAAACGGGCAGTCTGCATCGAGGGCAGCGACTCGGACGGGTAGGCATGCACCTTCACGTTCATACTGCATGAGGATAAACTTGACGACTACCCCGGACCTGGGCACCAAGACGCATGCATCGACATCTGCACCGAGTTTGCTGAGCTCATCATGGCCAACCTCCTGGATCAGATGGGCGACCCCGTTTGTTCAACCCACCGTGTGTTCAACCCACCGTGTGTTCAGCCCACCGTGTGTTCATCCCACCGTGTGTTCAACCCACCGTGTGTTTAACCCACCGTGTGTTCATCCCACCGTGTGTTCAGCCCACCGTGTGTTCAACCCATCGTGTGTTCAACCCACCGTGTGTTGTTCAACCAACCATGGGTTCAACCTACCGTGTGTTCAACCCACCGTGTGTTCAACCCATCGTGTGTTCAACCCACCGTGTGTTCAACCCACCGTGTTTCCAACCCACCGTGTGTTCAACCCACCGTGTGTTCAACCCACCGTGTGTTCAACCCACAGTGTGTTCAACCCACCGTGTGTTCAACCCACCGTGTATTCAACGCACCGTATGTTCAACCCCCTGTGTGTTCAACTCTATATAAGTTCCACCCACCGTGTGTTCAACCCACCAGGTGTTCAACCCATTGTGTGTTCAACCCACCGTGTGTTGTTCAACCAACCGTGTTGTTCAACCCACCGTGTGTTCAACCCACCGTGTGTTCAACCCATCGTGTGTTCAACCCACCGTGTGTTAAACCCACCTTGTGTTCCACCCACCGTGTGTTCAACCCACCGTGTGTTCAACCCACCGTGTGTTCAAACTACCGTGTGTTCAACCCACCATGTGTTCAACCCACCGTGTATTCAACCCACCGTGTGTTCAACCCACCGTGTGTTGTTCAACCCACTGTGTGTTCAACCCACCATGTGTTCAACCCATAGTGTGTTCAACCCACCCACCGTGTTTTCAACCCACCCACCGTGTGTTCAACCCACCCATCGTGTGTTCAGCCCACCGTGTGTTCAGCCCATCGTGTGTTCACCCCACCCACCATGTGTTCAACCCACCGTGTGTTCAACCCACCGTGTGTTCTACCCACCGTGTGTTCTACCCACCGTGTGTTCAACCCACCGTGTGTTCAACCCACCGTGTGTTAAACCCACCGTGTGTTGAACCCACCGTGTGTTGAACCCACCATGTGTTGAACCCACCATGTGTTCAACCCACCGTGTATTCTACCCACTGTGTGTTCTACCCACCATGTGTTCAACCCACCGTCTGTTCAACCCACCGTCTGTTCAACCCACCGTGTGATGAACCCATCGTGTGTTGAACCCACCGTGTGTTGAACCCACCGTGCGTTCAACCCACCGTGTGTTCAACCCACCGTGTGTTCAACCCTCCATGTGTTCAACCCACCGTTTGTTCAACCCCCCGTGTGTTGAACTCACCGTGTGTTCCACCCACCGTGTGTTCAACCCACCGTGTGTTCAACCCACCATGTGTTCAACCCACCTACCGTATGTTGTACCCACTGTGTGTTCAACCCACCGTGTGTTCAACCCACCGTGTGTTCAGCCCACCGTGTGTTCATCCCACCGTGTGTCCAACCCACCGTGTGTTCAACCCACCGTGTGTTCAGCACACCGTTTGTTCTACCCTCCCTGTGTTAAACCCACCATGTGTTCAACCCACCGTTTGTTCAATCCACCATGAGTTCAACCCACCGTGTGTTCAACCCACCATCTGTTCAACCCAGCGTGTGTTGAACCCAGCGTGTGTTCAACCCAGCGTGTGTTCAACCCAGCGTGTGTTGAACCCACTGTGTGTTCAACCCACCGTGTTTTCAACCCACCGTCTGTTCAACCCAGCGTGTGTTGAACCCACCGTGTGTTCAACCCACCGTGTGTTCAACCCACCGTCTGTTCAACCCAACGTGTGTTGAACCCAGCGTCTGTTCAACCCAGCGTGTGTTCAACCCACCGTGTGTTGAACCCACCGTGCGTTCAACCCACCGTGTGTTCAACCCATCGTGTGTTCAACCCTCCATGTGTTCAACCCCCCGTGTGTTGAACTCACTATGTGTTCCACCCACCGTGTGTTCAACCCACCGTGTGTTCAACCCACCATGTGTTCAACCCACCCACCGTATGTTGTACCCACTGTGTGTTCAACCCACCGTGTGTTCAACCCACCGTGTGTTCAGCCCACCGTGTGTTCATCCCACCGTGTGTCCAACCCACCGTGTGTTCAACCCACCGTGTGTTCAGCCCACCGTTTGTTCTACCCTCCCTGTGTTAAACCCACCATGTGTTCAACCCACCGTTTCTTCAATCCACCATGAGTTCAACCCACCGTGTGTTCAACCCACCGTCTGTTCAACCCAGCGTGTGTTGAACCCAGCGTGTGTTCAACCCAGCGTGTGTTCAACCCAGCGAGTGTTGAACCCACCGTGTGTTCAACCCACCGTGTTTTCAACCCACCGTCTGTTCAACCCAGCGTGTGTTGAACCCACCGTGTGTTCAACCCACCGTGTGTTCAACCCACCGTCTGTTCAACCCAACGTGTGTTGAACCCAGCGTCTGTTCAACCCAGCGTATGTTGAACCCACCGTGTGTTCAACCCACCGTGTTTTCAATCCACCGTGTGTTCAACCCACCGTGTGTTCAACCCACCGTGTGTTCAACCCATTGTGTGTTCAACCCGCCGTGTGTTCAACCCACCGTGTGTTCAACCCACCGTGTGTTCAACTCCCCGTGTGTTCAACTCACTGTGTGTTCCACCCACCGTGTGT
This sequence comes from Closterium sp. NIES-65, assembly GCA_948144175.1. Lineage (NCBI taxonomy): Eukaryota > Viridiplantae > Streptophyta > Zygnematophyceae > Desmidiales > Closteriaceae > Closterium > Closterium sp. NIES-65. The sequence continues at coordinate 54,886 of CANXME010002306.1, read as the reverse complement.
TCAACCCACCGTGTGTTCATCCCACCGTGTGTTTAACCCACCGTGTGTTCACCCCACCGTGTGTTCAATCCACCGTGTGTTCAACCCATCGTGTGTTCAACCCACCATGTGTTGTTCAACCAACAATGGGTTCAACCCACCGTGTGTTCAACCCACCGTGTGTTCAACCCACCGTGTGTTCAACCCACCGTGTGTTCAACCCACCGTGTTTTCAACACACCGTGTGTTCAACCCACCGTGTGTTCAACCTACCGTGTATTCAACCCACTGTCTGTTCAACGCACCGTGTGTTCAACCCACCGTGTGTTCAACGCACCGTGTGTTCAACCCCCTTTGTGTTCAACCCACTGTGTGTTCCACCCACCGTGTGTTCAACCCACCGTGTGTTCAACCCACCGTGTGTTCAACCCACCGTGTTTTCAACCCACCGTGTGTTCAACCCACCGTGTGTTGAACCCACCGTGTATTCAACCCACTGTGTGTTCAACGCACCGTGTGTTCAACCCACCGTGTGTTCAACGCACCGTGTGTTCAACCCCCTGTGTGTTCAACTTACTGTGTGTTCCACCCACCGTGTGTTCAACCCACCGTGTGTTCAACCCACCGTGTGTCCACCCCACCGTCTGTTCAACCCACCAGGTGTTCAACCCATTGTGTGTTCAACCCACCATGTGTTGTTCAACCCACCGTGTGTCCACCCCACCGTGTGTTCAACCCACCGTGTGTTCAACCCACCGTGTGTTCAACCCACCTTTTGTTCCACCTACCGTGTGTTCAACCCACCGTGTGTTCAACCCCCCGTGTGTTCAAACCACCGTGTGTTCAACCCACCCTGTATTCAACCCACCGTTTATTCAACCCACCGTGTGTTCAACCCACCGTGTGTTGTTCAACCCACCGTGTGTTCAACCCACCATGTGTTCAACCCATAGTGTGTTCAACCTACCCACCGTGTTTTCAACCCACCCACCGTGTGTTCAACCCACCCATCGTGTGTTCAGCCCACAGTGTGTTCAGCCCATAGTGTGTTCACCCCACCCACCATGTGTTCAACCCACCAAGTGTTCAACCCACAGTGTGTTCTACCCACCGTGTGTTCTACCCAACGTGTGTTCAACCTACCGTGTGTTCAACCCACCGTCTGTTCAACCCACCGTGTGTTGAACCCACCATGTGTTGAACCCACCGTGTGTTCAACCCACCGTGTGTTCAACCCACCGTGTGTTCCACCCACCGTGTGTTCTACCCATCGTGTGTTCAACCCACCGTGTGTTCAACCCACCGTGTGTTCAACCCTCCGTGTGTTCAACCCACCGTGTGTTCAACCCATCATGTGTTCAACCCACCGTGTGTTCAACCCACCGTGTGTTCAACCCACCCACCGTGTGTTCCACCCACGGTATGTTCCATCCACCATGTGTTCAACCCACCCATCGTGTGTTCAGCCTACCGTGTGTTCAGCCCATCGTGTGTTCACCCCACCCACCATGTGTTCAACCCACCGTGTGTTAAACCCACGTGTGTTCTACCCACCGTGTTTTCTACCCACCGTGTGTTCAACCCACCGTGTGTTCAACCCACCGTCTGTTCAACCCCCGTGTGTTGAACCCACAGTGTGTTGAACCCACCGTGTGTTCATCCCACCGTGTGTTCAACCCACCGTGTGTTCAAACCACCATGTGTTCAACCCCCAGTGTGTTCAACTCACCGTGTGTTCCACCCACCGTGTGTTCAACCCACCGTGTGTTCAACCCACCGTGTGTTCAACCCACCGTGTGTTCAACCCACCGTGTGTTCAACCCACCGTGTGTTCAAGCCACCCACCGTGTGTTGTACCCACCGTGTGTTCAACCCACCGTGTGTTCAACCCACCGTGTGTTCAGCCCACCGTGTGTTCATCCCACTGTGTGTTCAACCCACCGTGTGATCAATCCACCGTTTGTTTAGCCCACCATTTGTTGTACCCACTTTGTGTGAATCCCACCGTGTCTTCAACCCACCGTGTGTTCAACCCACCGTGTGTTCAACCTACCGTGTGTTCAACCCACCTTGTGTTCCACCCACCGTGTGTTCAACCCACCGTGTGTTCAACCCCCCGTGTGTTCAACCCACCGTGTGTTCCACCCACCGTGTGTTCAACCCACCGTGTGTTCAACCCACCGTGTGTTCAACCCACCGTATGTTCAACCCTCCGTGTGTTGTTCAACCCACCATGTGTTCAACCCACCGTGTGTTCAACCCACCCACCGTGTGTTCCACCCACAGTGTGTTCCACCCGCTATATCTTCAATCCACCCATCGTGTGTTCAGCCCACCGTGTGTTCAGCCCATCGTGTGTTCACCCCACCCACCATGTGATCAACCCACCGTGTGTTCAATCCACCGTGTGTTCTACCCACCAAGAGTTCTACCCATCGTGTGTTCAACCCACCGTCTGTTCAACCCACTGTCTGTTCAACCCACCGTGTGATGAACCCACCGTGTGTTGAACCCACCGTGTGTTCAACCCACCGTGTGTTCAACCCACCGTGTGTTCAACCCACCATGTGTTCAACCCACTGTTTGTTCACCCCCCTGTGTGTTCAACTCACAGTGTGTTCCACCCACCGTGTGTTCAACCCACCGTGTGTTCAACCCACCGTGTGTTCAACCCACCCACCGTATGTTGTATCCACCGTGTGTTCAACCCACCGTGTGTTCAACCCACCGTGTGTTCAGCCCACCGCGTGTTCATCCCACCGTGTGTCCAACCCACCGTGTGTTCAACCCACCGTGTGTTCAGCCCACAGTTTGTTCTACCCTCCCTGTGTTTAACCCATCGTGTGTTCAACCCACCGTTTGTTCAACCCACCATGAGTTCAATCCAGCGTGTGTTCAACCCACCGTGTGTTGAACCCACCTTCTGTTCAACCCACCGTGTGTTCAACCCACCGTGTGTTCAACCCACCGTGTTTTCAACCCACCGTGTGTTCAACCCACCGTGTGTTCAACCCACCATGTGTTCAACCCACCGTTTGTTCAACCCACCATGAGTTCAATCCAGCGTGTGTTCAACCCACCGTGTGTTGAACCCACCTTCTGTTCAACCCACCGTGTGTTCAACCCACCGTGTGTTCAACCCACCGTGTTTTCAACCCACCGTGTGTTCAACCCACCGTGTGTTCAACCCACCATGTGTTCAACCCACCGTGTGTTCAACCCACCATGTGTTCAACCCACCGTGTGTTCAACCCTCCGTGTGTTCAACCCCCCGTGTGTTCAAGTCACTGTGTGTTCCACCCACCATGTGTTCAACCCACCGTGTGTTCACCCCACCGTGTGTTCAACCTACCGTGTGTTCAACCCATCATGTGTTCAACCCACCGTGCGCTGTTCAACCAACTGTGGGTTCAACCCACCGTGTGTTGTTCAACCAACTGTGGGTTCAACCCACCGTGTGTTCAACCCACCGTGTGTTCAACCCACCGTGTGTTCAACCCACCGTATGTTCAACCCATCGTATTTTCAACCCACCGTGTGTTCAACCCACCGTATGTTCAACCCACCGTGTGTTCACCCCACCGTGTGTTCAACCCACCGTGTTTTCAACCCACCGTGTGTTCAACGCACCGTGTGTTCAACGCCCTGTGTGTTCAACTCACTGTGTGTTCCACCCACCGTGTGTTCAACCCACCGTGTGTTCAACCCACCGTGTGTTCAACCCACTGTGTGTTCAACCCACCGTGTGTTCAACCCACCTTGTGTTCCACCCACCGCGTGTTCAACCCACCGTGTGTTCAACCCACCATGTGTTCAAACCGCCGTGTGTTCTACCCACCTTGGGTTCAACCCACCGTGTATTCAACCCACCGTGTGTTCAACCCACCGTGTGTTTTCCAACCAATCGTGTGTTCAACCCACCATGTGTTCAACCCACAGTGTGGTCAACCCACCCACCGTGTTTTCAACCCACGCACCGTGTGTTCAACCCACCCATCGTGTGTTCAGCCCACCGTGTATTCAGCCCATCGTGTGTTCACCCCACCCACCATGTGTTCAACCCACCGTGTGTTCAACCCACCATGTGTTCAACCCACCGTGTGTTCAACCCAACGTGTGTTCAACCCACCATGTGTTCCACCCACCGTCTGTTCAACCCACTGTTTGTTGAACCCACCATGTGTTCAACCCACCGTATGTTCAACCCACCGTGTGTTCAACCCACCATGTGTTCAACCCACCGTGTGTTCAACCCACCGTGTGTTCAACCCACCGTGTGTTCAACCCACCGTGTGTTCAACCCACCGTGTGTTCAACCCACCGTGTGTTCAACCCACCATGTGTTCAACCCCCCGTGTGTTCAATCCACCGTGAGTTCCACCCACCGTGTGTTCAACTCACCGTGTGTTCAACCCACCGTGTGTTCAACCCATCGTGTGTTCAACCCACCGTGTGTCCAACCCACCGTGTGTTCAACCCACCGTGTGTTCAACCCACCGTGTTTTCAACCCACCGTGTGTTCAACCAATCGTGTGTTCAACCCACCGTGTGTTCCACTCACCAAGTGTTCAAACCACCGTGTGTTCAACCCACCGTGTGTTCAAACCACCGTGTGTTCAACCCACGGTGTGTTCAACCCACCGTGTGTTCAAACCACCGTATGTTCAACCCACCGTGTGTTGTTCAACCCACCGTGTGTTCAACCCACCATGTGTTCAACCCACTGTGTGTTCAACCCACCCACAGTGTGTTCCACCCACGGTATGTTCCACCCACCGTGTGTTCAACCCACCCATCGTGTGCTCAGCCCACCGTGTGTTCAGCCCATCGTGTGTTCAACCCACCTCGTGTTCAACCCACCGTATAATCAACATACCGTGTGTTCAACCAACCGTGTGTTCCACCCACCGTGTGTTCAACCCACCGTATGTTCAACCCACCGTGTGTTCAAGCCACCGTGTGTTCAACCCACCATGTGTTCAACCCACCGTGTATTCATCCCACCGTATGTTCAACCCACCGTGTGTTGTTCAACCGACCGTGTGTTCAACCCACCATGTGTTCAACCCACCGTTTGTTCAACCCACCCACCGTGTGTTCCACCCACGGTATGTTCCATCCACCGTGTGTTCAACCCAGCCATCGTGTGTTCAGCCCACCGTGTGTTAAGCCCATCGTGTGTTCAGCCCACCGTGTGTTAAGCCCATCGTGGACGGCATACGACTAGTCTAGTCGACATAGTGGACCCCTACCTAATTTGTGTTTGCAGGCCGGCAGTTGTGCGGGAGTCACCATGGAAGGCGCCGTAGGTGACACGGGGGTAGTGGACCCCTTGGTGGCACGGCTTGAGGAATCGAGGAGATGCCATGAGGCTCGTGAGTATGGAGACATTCCCTGGGCGGTCGTCAAGGCTGGCATCCGCGCCGTGTGGGTGACGGAGCACCCTTCTTGGCCTGCCTCTCCTCGACCGGCGAACACCGAGGGCGGCGTTGACGTGGGCGTCGACGTCAGGAGTGACCAGGTCGGCAGCAGTGCGGGAGGCACGTCGTTGAGGCATATGGTGGGGTGAACACTCAGTGGGTGGAACACACGGTGGGTGGAACATACAGTGGGTTGAACACACGGTGGGTTGAACACACGGTGGGTTGAAAACACGGTGGGTTGAACACACGGTGGGGTGGTCACGGTGGGTTGAACACACGGTGGGTTGAATATACAGAGGTTTGAACAATCGGAGGGTTGAACACACGGTGGATTGAACACACGGTGGGATGAACACACGGAGGGTTGAACACACGGAGGGTTGAACACATGGTGGGTTGTACACATGGTCGGTGTGTTGAACACACGGAGGGTTGAACACACGGTGGGTTGAACAACACACGGTGGGTTGAACACACGGTGGGTAGAACACACGGTAGGTTGAACACACGGTGGGTGGAACACGCGGTGGGTTGAACACACGGTTGGTTGAACAAACGATGGGTTGAACACACGGTGGGTTGAACACACTGTGGGTTGCACACGCGGTGGGTTGAACACACGGTGGGTTGCACACGTAGTGGGTTGCACACACGGTGGGTTGCACACACGGTGGGTTTAACACATGGTGGGTTGAACACACAATGGGTTGAACACACGGTGGGTTGAACACACGGTGGGTGGAACACACGGTGGGTGGAACACACGGTGGGTGGAACACACGGTGGGTTGAACACACGGTGGGTTGAACACACGGTGGGTTGAACACACGGTGGGTGGAACACACGGTGGGTGGAACACACGATTGGTTGAACACACGGTGGGTTGAACACACGGTGAATTGAACACACGGTGGGTGGAACACACGGTGGGTGGAACACACGGTGGGTTGAACACACGGTGGGTTGAACACACGGTCGGTTGAACACACGGTCGGTGGGTTGAACAGACGAAGGGTTGAACACACAGTCGATGGGTTGAACACACGGTGGGTTGAACACGCGATGGGTTGAACACACAGTGGGTTGAACACACGGTGGGTTGAACACACGCTGGGTTGAACACACGCTGGGTTGAACACATGCTCGGTTGAACACACGGTGGGTTGCACACATGGTGCGTTGAACACACGGTGGGTTGAACACATGGTGGGTTGAACACACGGTGGGTGAACACACGGTGGGTTGAACAAACGGTGGGTTGAACACACGGTGGGTTGAACACACTGTGGGTTGAACACACTGTGGGTTGCACACACGGTGGGTTGCACACACGGTGGGTTGCACACACGGTGGGTTTAACACACGGTGGGTTGAACACACGGTGGGTTGAACACACGATCAGTGTGTTGAACAGACAAAGGGTTGAACACACTGTCGATGGGTTGAACACATGGTGGGTTGAACACGCGGTGGGTTGAACACATGTGGGTTGAACACACGGTGGGTTGAACACACGGTGGGTTGAACACACGTTGGGTTGAACACACTGGTGGGTTGCACACATGGTGGGTTGAACACACGGTGGGTTGAAAACATGGTGGGTTGAACACACGGTGGGTTGAACACACGGTGGGTTGAACACAAGGTGGGTTGAACACACGGTGGGTTGAACACACGGTGGGTTGAATACACGGTGGGTTGAACACACGGTGGTTTGAACACAAGGTGGGTTGAACAACACATGGTGGTTTGAACATACGGTGGGTTAAACACATGGTGGGTTGAACACACGGTGGGTTGAACATGCGGTGGGTTGAACACGCGGTGGGTTGAACACGCGGTGGGTTGAACACGCGGTGGGTTGAACACACGGTGGGTTGAACACACGCTGGGTTGAACACACGCTGGGTTGAACACACGCTGGGTTGAACATACTGGTGGGTTGCACACATGGTGGGTTTAACACACGGTAGGTTGAACACATGGTGGGTTGAACACACGGTGGGTTGAACACACGGTGGGTTGAACACACGGTGGGTTGAACACATGGTGGGTTGAACACACGGTGGGTTGAACACACTGTGGGTTGCACACACGGTGGGTTGCACACACGGTAGGTTGCACACACGGTGGGTTTAACACACGGTGGGTTGAACACACGGTGGGTTGAACACACGGTCGATGGGTTGAACACACAAAGGGTTGAACACGCGGTGGGTTGAACACACGGTGGGTTAAACACATATGGGTTGAACACACAGTGGGTTGAACACACGGTGGGTTGAACACACGGTGGGTTGAACACACGGTGGGTTGAACACACGGTGGCTTGAACACACGGTGGGTTGAACACACAGTGGGTTGAACACACGGTGGGTTGAACACACGGTGGGTTGAACAAACGGTGGGTTGAACACACGGTGGGTTGAACACACTGTGGGTTGCACACGCAGTGGGTTGCACACGTAGTGGGTTGCACACGTAGTGGGTTGCACACACGGTGGGTTGAACACACGGTGGGTGGAACACGCGGTGTGTTGACCACACACGGTTGGTTGAACACACGATGGGTTGAGCACACAGTAGGTTGAACACACTGTGGGTTGCACACGCGGTGGGTTGAACACACGGTGGGTTGCACACGTAGTGGGTTGCACACACGGTGGGTTTAACACACGGTGGGTTGAACACACAATGGGTTGAACACACGGTGGGTTGAACACACGGTGGGTGGAACACACGGTGGGTGGAACACACGGTGGGTGGAACACACGGTGGGTTGAACACACGGTGGGTGGAACACACAGTGGGTGGAACACACGGTGAGGTGAACACACGGTTGGTTGAACACACGATGGGTTGAACACACGGTGGGTTGAACACACTGTGGGTTGCACACGCGATGGGTTGAACGCACGGTGTGTTGCACACGCGGTGGGTTGCACACACGGTGGATTTAACACACGGTGGGTTGAACACACATTGGGTTGAACACACGGTGGGTTGAACACAGGGTGGGTGGAACACACGGTGGGTGGAACACACGGTGGGTGGAACACACAGTGGGTTGAACACATGGTGGGTTGAACACACGGTGGGTGGGTTTAACACACGGTGGGTGGAACACACGGTGGGTTGAACACACGGTGGGTTGAACACACAGTGGGTTGAACACATGGTGGGTTGAATACACGGTGGGTTGCACACGCAGTGGGTTGCTAACACGGTGGGTTGCACACACAGTGGGTTTAACACACGGTGGGTTGAACACACGATGGGTTGAACACACGATGGGTTGAACACACGGTGGTTTGAACACAGGGTGGATAGAAATCACGGTGGGTGGAACACACGGTGGGTTGAACACACGGTGGGTGGAACACACGGTGGGTAGAACACACGGTGGGTGGAACACACGGTGGGTTGAACACACGGTGGGTGGAACACGCGGTGGGTTGACCACACACGGTTGGTTGAACACACGATGGGTTGAGCACACGGTGGGTTGAACACACTGTGGGTTGCATATGCGATGGGTTGAACGCACGGTGTGTTGCACACGCGGTGGGTTGCACACACGGTGGGTTTAACACACGGTGGGTTGAACACACAATGGATTGAACACACGGTGGGTTGAACACACGGTGGGTGGAACACACGGTGGGTGGAACACACGGTGGGTTGAACACATGGTGGGTGGAACACACGGTGGGTGGAACACACGGTGAGGTGAACACACGGTTTGTTGAACACACGATAGGTTGAACACACGGTGGGTTGAACACACTGTGGGTTGCACATGCGATGGGTTGAACGCACGGTGTGTTGCACACGCGGTGGGTTGCACACACGGTGGGTTTAACACACGGTGGGTTGAACACACATTGGGTTGAACACACGGTGGGTTGAACACAGGGTGGGTGGAACACACGGTGGGTGGAACACACGGTGGGTGGAACACACGGTGGGTTGAACACATGGTGGGTTGAACACACAGTGGGTGGGTTGAGCACACGGTGGGTTGAACACACAGTGGGTTGAACACACGGTGGGTTGAATACACGGTGGGTTGCACACGTAGTGGGTTGCTAACACGGTGGGTTGCACAGACGCTGGGTTTAACACACGGTGGGTTGAACACACGATGGGTTGAACACACGATGGGTTGAACACACGGTGGTTTGAACACAGGGTGGATAGAACTCACGGTGGGTGGAACACACGGTGGGTTGAACACACGGTGGGTGGAACACACGGTGGGTGGAACACGCGGTGGGTGGAACACACGGTGGGTTGAACACACGGTGGGTTGAACACACGGTGGGTTGAACACACGGTGGGTTGAACACACGGTGGGTTGAACACACGGTGGGTTGAACACAGGGTGGGTTGAACACACAGTGGGTTGAACACACGGTGGATTGAACACACGGTGGGTTGATCACAGCGTGGATTGAACACATGGTGGGTTGAACACACGGTGGGTCGAACACACGGTGGGTTGAACACACGTTGGGTTGAACACACGCTGGGTTGAACACACGGTGGGTTGAACACACGGTGGGTTGAATACACGGTGGGTTGAACAACACACGGTGGGTTGAACACACGGTGGGTGGAACACACGGTGGGTTGAACAATACACGGTGGGCTGAACACACTGGTGGGTTGCACACATGGTGGGTTGCACACATTGTGGGTTGCACACATGGTGGTTTGCAGACATGGTGGGTTGAAGACATGGTGGGTTGAACACACGGTGGGTTGCACACATGGTGGTTTGCAGACATGGTGGGTTGAAGACATCGTGGGTTGAACACACGGTGGATTGGACAACACACGGTGGGTAGAACACACGGTGGGTTCAACACACGGTGGGTTGAACACCCGGTGGGTTGAACACACGGTGGGTTGAATACACGGTGGGTTGAACACACGGTGGGTTGAACACACGGTGGGTTGAACACACGGTGAGTTGAACACACGGTGGGTTGAACACACGGTGGGTTGAACACACGGTGGGTTGAACACACGTTGGGTTGAACACACGGTTGGTTGAACACACGATGGATTGAACACACGGTGGGTTGAACACGCGGTGGGTGGAACACACGGTGGGTTGAACACACGGTTGGTTGAACACACGATGGGTTGAACACACGGTGGGCTGAACACACTGTGGGTTGCACACGAGGTGGGTTGAACACACGGTGGGTTGCACACGCAGTGGGTTGCACACACGGTGGGTTTAACACACGGTGGGTGGAATACACGGTGGGTGGAATGCACGGTGGGTGGAAACACACGGTGGGTGGAATACACGATGGGTGGAACACACGGTGGGTGGAACACACGGTGGGTTGAACACACGGTGGGTTGAACACACGGTGGGTTGAACACACGGTGGGTTGAACACACGGTGGGTTGAATACACGGTGGGTTGAACACACGGTGGGTTGAACACACGGTGGGTTGAACACACGGTGGGTGGGTTGAACACACGGTGGGTTGAACACACGGTCGGTTGAACACACGGTGGGTTGAACACACGGTGGGTTGAACACATGGTGGGTTGAACACACGGTGGGTTGAACACACGGTGGGTTGAACACACGGTAGGTTGAACACACGGTGGGTTGAACACACGGTGGGTTGAATACACGGTGGGTTGAACACACGGTAGGTTTAACACACGGTGGGTTGAACACACTGTGGGTTGAACACACGGTGGGTTGAACACACGGTAGGTTTAACACACGGTGGGTTGAACACACGGTGGGTTGAACACACGGTGGGTTGAACACACGGTAGGTTTAACACACGGTGGGTTGAACACACGGTGGGTTTAACACACGGTGGGTTTAACACACGGTGGGTTGAACACACAGTTGGTTGAACACACGGTGGGTTGAACACACGGTGCGTTGAACACACGGTGGGTTGAACACACGGTGGGTTGAACACACGGTGGGTTGAAAACACGGTGGGTTGAACACACGGTGGGTTGAACACACAGTGGGTTGAACACACGGTGGGTTGAAAACATGGTGGGTTGAACACACGGTGGGTTGATCACACGGTCAGTTGAACACACGGTGGGTTGATCACACGGTCGGTTGAACACACGGTGGGTTGAACACACGGTGGGTTGAACACACGGTGGGTTGAACATACGGTGGGTTGAACACACGGTGGGTTGAACACACGGTAGGTTTAACACACGGTGGGTTGAACACACGGTGGGTTGAATACACGATGGGTTGAACACACGGTAGGTTTTATCACACGGTGGGTTGAACACACGGTGGGTTGAACACACGGTGGGTTGAACACACGGTAGGTTTAACACACGGTGGGTTGAACACACGGTGGGTTGAACACACAGTGGGTTGAACACATGGTGGGTTGAACACACGGTGGGTTGAACACACTATGGGTTGCACACACGGTGGGTTGCACACACGGTAGGTTGCACACACGGTGGGTTTAACACACGGTGGGTTGAACACACGGTGGGTTGAACACACGGTCGGTGGGTTGAACACACAAAGGGTTGAACACGCGGTGGGTTGAACACAAGGTGGGTTAAACACATGTGGGTTGAACACACAGTGGGTTGAACACACGGTGGGTTGAACACACGGTGGGTTGAACACACGGTGGGTTGAACACACGGTGGCTTGAACACACGGTGGGTTGAACACACAGTGGGTTGAACACACGGTGGGTTGAACACACGGTGGGTTGAACAAACGGTGGGTTGAACACACGGTGGGTTGAACACACTGTGGGTTGCACACGCAGTGGGTTGCACACGTAGTGGGTTGCACACGTAGTGGGTTGCACACACGGTGGGTTGAACACACGGTGGGTGGAACCTGCGGTGTGTTGACCATACACGGTTGGTTGAACACACGATGGGTTGAGCACACGGTGGGTTGAACACACTGTGGGTTGCACACGCGGTGGGTTGAACACACGGGGGGTTGCACACGTAGTGGGTTGCACACACGGTGGGTTTAACACACGGTGGGTTGAACACACAATGGGTTGAACACACGGTGGGTTGAACACACGGTGGGTGGAACACACGGTGGGTGGAACACACGGTGGGTGGAACACACGGTGGGTTGAACACACGGTGGGTGGAACACACAGTGGGTGGAACACACGGTGAGGTGAACACACGGTTGGTTGAACACACGATGGGTTGAACACACGGTGGGTTGAACACACTATGGGTTGCACACGCGATGGGTTGAACGCACGGTGTGTTGCACACGCGGTGGGTTGCACACACGGTGGGTTTAACACACGGTGGGTTGAACACACATTGGGTTGAACACACGGTGGGTTAAACACAGGGTGGGTGGAACACAAGGTGGGTGGAACACACGGTGGGTGGAACACACGGTGGGTTGAACACATGGTGGGTTGAACACACGGTGGGTGGGTTTAACACACGGTGGGTGGAACACACGGTGGGTTGAACACACGGTGGGTTGAACACACAGTGGGTTGAACACATGGTGGGTTGAATACACGGTGGGTTGCACACGCAGTGGGTTGCTAACACGGTGGGTTGCACACACGCTGGGTTTAACACACGGTGGGTTGAACACACGATGGGTTGAACACACGATGGGTTGAACACACGGTGGTTTGAACACAGGGTGGATAGAAATCACGGTGGTTGGAACACACGGTGGGTTGAACACACGGTGGGTGGAACACACGGTGGGTAGAACACACGGTGGGTGGAACACACGGTGGGTTGAACACACGGTGGGTGGAACACGCGGTGGGTTGACCACACACGGTTGGTTGAACACACGATGGGTTGAGCACACGGTGGGTTGAACACACTGTGGGTTGCATATGCGATGGGTTGAACGCACGGTGTGTTGCACACGCGGTGGGTTGCACACACGGTGGGTTTAACACACGGTGGGTTGAACACACATTGGGTTGAACACACGGTGGGTTGAACACAGGGTGGGTGGAACACACGGTGGGTGGAACACACGGTGGGTGGAACACACGGTGGGTTGAACACATGGTGGGTTGAACACACAGTGGGTGGGTTGAACACACGGTGGGTTGAACACACAGTGGGTTGAACACACGGTGGGTTGAATACATGGTGGGTTGCACACGCAGTGGGTTGCTAACACGGTGGGTTGCACACACGCTGGGTTTAACACACGGTGGGTTGAACACACGATGGGTTGAACACACGATGGGTTGAACACACGGTGGTTTGAACACAGGGTGGATAGAACTCACGGTGGGTGGAACACACGGTGGTTGAACACACGGTGGGTGGAACACACGGTGGGTGGAACACGCGGTGGGTGGAACACACGGTGGGTTGAACACACGGTGGGTTGAACACACAGTGGGTTGAACACACGGTGGGTTGAACACACGGTGGGTTGAACACACGGTGGGTTGAACACAGGGTGGGTTGAACACACAGTGGGTTGAACACACGGTGGATTGAACACACGGTGGGTTGATCACAGCGTGGATTGAACACAAGGTGGGTTGAACACACGGTGGGTCGAACACACGGTGGGTTGAACACACGGTGGGTTGAACACACGCTGGGTTGAACACACGGTGGGCTGAACACACGGTGGGTTGAATACACGGTGGGTTGAACAACACACGGTGGGTTGAACACACGGTGGGTGGAACACACGGTGGGTTGAACAATACACGGTGGGCTGAACACACTGGTGGGTTGCACACATGGTGGGCTGCACACATTGTGGGTTGCACACATGGTGGTTTGCAGACATGGTGGGTTGAAGACATGGTGGGTTGAACACACGGTGGGTTGCACACATGGTGGTTTGCAGACATGGTGGGTTGAAGACATCGTGGGTTGAACACACGGTGGATTGGACAACACACGGTGGGTAGAACACACGGTGGGTTCAACACACGGTGGGTTGAACACCGGGTGGGTTGAACACACGGTGGGTTGAATACACGGTGGGTTGAACAAACGATGGTTTGAACACACGGTGGGTTGAAGACACGGTGAGTTGAACACACGGTGGGTTGAACACACGGTGGGTTGAACACACGGTGGGTTGAACACACGTTGGGTTGAACAGACGGTTGGTTGAACACACGATGGATTGAACACACGGTGGGTTGAACACGCGGTGGGTGGAACACACGGTGGGTTGAACACACGGTTGGTTGAACACACGATGGGTTGAACACACGGTGGGCTGAACACACTGTGGGTTGCACACGAGGTGGGTTGAACACACGGTGGGTTGCACACGCAGTGGGTTGCACACACGGTGGGTTTAACACACGGTGGGTGGAATACACGGTGGGTGGAATGCACGGTGGGTGGAAACACACGGTGGGTGGAATACACGGTGGGTGGAACACACGGTGGGTGGAACACACGGTGGGTTGAACACACGGTGGGTTGAACACACGGTGGGTTGAACACACGGTGGGTTGAACACACGTTTGTTGAATACACGGTGGGTTGAACACACGGTGGGTTGAACACACGGTGGGTTGAACACACGGTTGGTTGAACACACGGTGGGTGGGTTGAACACACGGTGGGTTGAACACACGGTCGGTTGAACACACGGTGGGTTGAACACACGGTGGGTTGAACACATGGTGGGTTTAACACACGGTGGGTTGAACACACGGTGGGTTGAACACACGGTAGGTTGAACACACGGTGGGTTGAACACATGGTGGGTTGAATACACGGTGGGTTGAACACACGGTAGGTTTAACACACGGTGGGTTGAACACACTGTGGGTTGAACACACGGTGGGTTGAACACACGGTAGGTTTAACACACGGTGGGTTGAACACACGGTGGGTTGAACACACGGTGGGTTGAACACACGGTAGGTTTAACACACGGTGGGTTGAACACACGGTGGGTTTAACACTCGGTGGGTTATCACACGGTGGGTTGAACACACGGTTGGTTGAACACACGGTGGGTTGAACACACGGTGGGTTGAACACACGGTGGGTTGAACACACGGTGGGTTGAACACACGGTGGGTTGAAAACACGGTGGGTTGAACACACGGTGGGTTGAACACACGGTGGGTTGAACACACGGTGGGTTGAAAACATGGTGGGTTGAACACACGGTGGGTGGGTTGAACACACGGTGGGTTGATCACACGGTCGGTTGAATACACGGTGGGTTGAACACACGGTGGGTTGAACACACGGTGGGTTGAACATACGGTGGGTTGAACACACGGTGGGTTGAACACACGGTAGGTTTAACACACGGTGGGTTGAACACACGGTGGGTTGAATACAGGATAGGTTGAACACACGGTAGGTTTAACACACGGTGGGTTGAACACACGGTGGGTTGAACACACGGTGGGTTGAACACACGGTAGGTTTAACACACGGTGGGTTGAACACACGGTGGGTTGAACACACGGTGGGTTGAACACACGGTGGGCTTAACACACGGTGGGTTGAACACACGGTGGGTTGAACACACGTTGGGTTTAATACACGGTGGGTTTAACTACGGTGGGTTGAACACACGGTGGGTTTAACACACGGCAGGTTGAACACACGGTGGGTTTAACACACGGTGGGTTTAACACACGGTGGGTTTAACTACGGTGGGTTCAACCTACCGTGTGTTCAACCCACCGCGTGTTCCACCCACCGTGTGTTCAACCCACCGTGTGTTCCACCCACCGTGTGTTCAACCCAACGTGTGTTCAACCCACCGTGTGT
The DNA here is from genome assembly GCA_948144175.1 of Closterium sp. NIES-65. Lineage (NCBI taxonomy): Eukaryota > Viridiplantae > Streptophyta > Zygnematophyceae > Desmidiales > Closteriaceae > Closterium > Closterium sp. NIES-65. Next base: position 38,713 of record CANXME010002306.1, on the reverse strand, counting down.
TCAACCCACCTTGTGTTCAACCCATCGTGTGTTCAACCTACCATGTGTTGTTCAACTAATCGTGTGTTCAACCTATCATGTGTTCAACCCACCGTGTGTTCAACCCACCGTGGGTTCAACCCACTGTGGGTTCAACCCACCGTACGTTCAATCCACCGTGTGTTCAACCCACTGTGTGTTCCACCCACCGTGTGATCAACCCACCGTGTGTTCAACCCACCCACCGTGTGTTCAACCCACCGTGTGTTCATCCCACCGTATGTTCAACCCACCGTGTGTTGTTCAACCGACCGTGTGTTCAACCCACCATGTGTTCAACCCACCGGTTGTTCAACCCACCGTGTGTTCAACCCACCATGTGTTCAACCCACCGTATGTTCAACCCACCGTGTGTTGTTCAACCGACCGTGTGTTCAACCCACCATGTGTTCAACCCACCGTTTGTTCAACCCACCCACCGTGTGTTCCACCCACGGTATGTTCCATCCACCGTGTGTTCAACCCAACCATCGTGTGTTCAGCCCACCGTGTGTTAAGCCCATCGTGTGTTCAGCCCACCGTGTGTTAAGCCCATCGTGGACGGCATACGACTAGTCTAGTCGACATAGTGGACCCCTACCTAATTTGTGTTTGCAGGCCGGCAGTTGTGCGGGAGTCACCATGGAAGGCGCCGTAGGTGACACGAGGGTAGTGGACCCCTTGGTGGCACGGCTTGAGGAATCGAGGAGATGCCATGAGGCTCGTGAGTATGGAGACATTCCCTGGGCGGTCGTCGAGGCTGGCATCCGCGCCGTGTGGGTGACGGAGCACCCTTCTTGGCCTGCCTCTCCTCGACCGGCGAACACCGAGGGCGGCGTTGACGTGGGCGTCGACGTCAGGAGTGACCAGGTCGGCAGCAGTGCGGGAGGCACGTCGTTGAGGCATACGGTGGGTTGAACACTCAGTGAACACTCAGTGGGTGGAACACACGGTGGGTGGAACATACAGTGGGTTGAACACACGGTGGGTTGAACACACGGTGGGTTGAACACACGGTGGGGTGGTCACGGTGGGTTGAACACACGGTGGGTTGAATATACAGAGGTTTGAACAAACAGAGGGTTGAACACACGGTGGATTGAACACACGGTGGGATGAACACACGGAGGGTTGAACACACGGTGGGTCGGTTGAACACACATTGGGTTGTACACACGGTCGGTGGGTTGAACACACGGAGGGTTGAACACACGGTGGGTTGAACAACACACGGTGGGTTGAACACACGGTGGGTGGAACACGCGGTGGGTTGAACACACGGTTGGTTGAACAAACGATGGGTTGAACACACGGTGGGTTGAACACACTGTGGGTTGCACACGCGGTGGGTTGAACACACGGTGGGTTGCACACGTAGTGGGTTGCACACACGGTGCGTTGCACACACGGTGGGTTTAACACATGGTGGGTTGAACACACAATGGGTTGAACACACAGTGGGTTGAACACACGGTGGGTGGAACACACGGTGGGTGGAACACACGGTGGGTGGAACACACGGTGGGTTGAACACACGGTGGGTTGAACACACGGTGGGTTGAACACACGGTGGGTGGAACACACGGTGGGTGGAACACACGGTGGGTTGAACACACAGTGGGTTGAACACACGGTGAATTGAACACACGGTGGGTGGAACACACGGTGGGTGGAACACACGGTGGGTTGAACACACGGTGGGTGAACACACGGTTGGTTGAACACACGGTCGATGGGTTGAACACACGAAGGGTTGAACACACTGTCGATGGGTTGAACACACGGTGGGTTGAACACGCGATGGGTTGAACACACAGTGGGCTGAACACACAGTGGGATGAACACACGCTGGGTTGAACACACGCTGGGTTGAACACATGCTCGGTTGAACACACGGTGGGTTGCACACATGGTGCGTTGAACACACGTTGGGTTGAACACATGGTGGGTTGAACACACGTTGGGTAAATACACAGTGGGTTGAATACACGGTGGGTTGAACACACGGTGGGTTGAACACACTGTGGGTTGAACACACTGTGGGTTGCACACACGGTGGGTTGCACACACGGTGGGTTGCACACACGGTGGGTTTAACACACGGTGGGTTGAACACACGGTGGGTTGAACACACGATTGGTGGGTTGAACAGACAATGGGTTGAACACACTGTCGATGGGTTGAACACATGGTGGGTTGAACACGCGGTGGGTTGAACACATGTGGGTTGAACACACGGTGGGTTGAACACACGGTGGGTTGAACACACGCTGGGTTGAACACACTGGTGGGTTGCACACATGGTGGGTTGAACACACGGTGGGTTGAAAACATGGTGGGTTGAACACATGGTGGGTTGAACACACAGTGGGTTGAACACACGGTGGGTTGAACACAGGGTGGGTTGAACACACGGTGGGTTGAACACACGGTGGGTGGAACACACGGTGGGTGGAACACACGGTGGGTGGAACACACGGTGGGTTGAACACACGGTGGGTTGAACACACGGTGGGTTGAACACACGGTGGGTGGAACACACGGTGGGTGGAACACACGGTGGGTTGAACACACAGTGGGTTGAACACACGGTGAATTGAACACACGGTGGGTGGAACACACGGTGGGTGGAACACACGGTGGGTTGAACACACGGTGGGTTGAACACACGGTTGGTTGAACACACGGTCGATGGGTTGAACACACGAAGGGTTGAACACACTGTCGATGGGTTGAACACACGGTGGGTTGAACACGCGATGGGTTGAACACACAGTGGGCTGAACACACAGTGGGATGAACACACGCTGGGTTGAACACACGCTGGGTTGAACCCATGCTCGGTTGAACACACGGTGGGTTGCACACATGGTGCGTTGAACACACGTTGGGTTGAACACATGGTGGGTTGAACACACGTTGGGTAAATACACAGTGGGTTGAATACACGGTGGGTTGAACACACGGTGGGTTGAACACACTGTGGGTTGAACACACTGTGGGTTGCACACACGGTGGGTTGCACACACGGTGGGTTGCACACACGGTGGGTTTAACACACGGTGGGTTGAACACACGGTGGGTTGAACACACGATTGGTGGGTTGAACAGACAATGGGTTGAACACACTGTCGATGGGTTGAACACATGGTGGGTTGAACACGCGGTGGGTTGAACACATGTGGGTTGAACACACGGTGGGTTGAACACACGGTGGGTTGAACACACGCTGGGTTGAACACACTGGTGGGTTGCACACATGGTGGGTTGAACACACGGTGGGTTGAAAACATGGTGGGTTGAACACATGGTGGGTTGAACACACAGTGGGTTGAACACACGGTGGGTTGAACACAGGGTGGGTTGAACACACGGTGGGTTGAACACACGGTGGGTGGAACACACGGTGGGTGGAACACACGGTGGGTTGAACACACGGTGGGTTGAACACACGGTGGGTTGAACACACGGTGGGTTGAACACACGGTGGGTTGAATACACGGTGGGTTGAACACACGGTGGGTTGAACACAAGGTGGGTTGAACAACACATGGTGGTTTGAACATACGGTGGGTTAAACACACGGTGGGTTGAACACACGGTGGGTTGAACACGCGGTGGGTTGAACACGCGGTGGGTTGAACACGCGGTGGGTTGAACACGCGGTGGGTTGAACACACGGTGGGTTGAACACACGCTGGGTTGAACACACGCTGGGTTGAACACACGCTGGGTTGAACATACTGGTGGGTTGCACACATGGTGGGTTTTACACACGGTAGGTTGAACACATGGTGGGTTGAACACACGGTGGGTTGAACACACGGTGGGTTGAACACACGGTGGGTTGAACACATGGTGGGTTGAACACACGGTGGGTTGAACACACTTTGGGTTGCACACACGGTGGGTTGCACACACGGTGGGTTGCACACACGGTGGGTTTAACACACGGTGGGTTGAACACATGGTGGGTTGAACACACGGTCGGTGGGTTGAACACACGGTGGGTTGAACACACGGTCGATGGGTTGAACACACGGTGGGTTGAACACACGGTGGGTTGAACACATGTGGGTTGAACACACGGTGGGTTGAACACACGGTGGGTTGAACACACGGTGGGTTGAACACACGGTGGCTTGAACATCCGGTGGGTTGAACACACAGTGGGTTGAACACACGGTGGGTTGAACACACGGTGGGTTGATCAAACGGTGGGTTGAACACACGGTGGGTTGAACACACTTTGGGTTGCACACGCAGTGGGTTGAACACACGGTGGGTTGCACACGTAGTGGGTTGCACACATGGTGGGTTGCACACACGGTCGGTTGAACACACGGTGGGTGGAACACGCGGTGGGTTGACCACACACGGTTGGTTGAACACACGATGGGTTGAGCACACGGTGGGTTGAACACACTGTGGGTTGCACACGCGGTGGGTTGAACATACGGTGGGTTGCACACGTAGTGGGTTGCACACACGGTGGGTTTAACACACGGTGGGTTGAACACACAATGGGTTGAACACACGGTGGGTTGAACACACGGTGGGTGGAACATACGGTGGGTGGAACACACGGTGGGGTGAACACACGGTGGGTGGAACACATGGTGGGTGGAACACACGGTGAGGTGAACACACGGTTGGTTGAACACACGATGGGTTGAACACACGGTGGGTTGAACACACTGTGGGTTGCACACGCGATGGGTTGAACACACGGTGTGTTGCACATTCGGTGGGTTGCACACACGGTGGGTTTAACACACGGTGGGTTGAACACACATTGGGTTGAACACACGGTGGGTTGAACACAGGGTGGGTGGAACACACGGTGGGTGGAACACACGGTGGGTTAAACACATGGTGGGTTGAACACACGGTGGGTGGGTTGAACACACAGTGGGTGGAACACACAGTGGGTTGAACACACGGTGGGTTGAACACACAGTTGGTTGAACACACGGTGGGTTGAATACACGGTGGGTTGCACACGCAGTGGATTGCTAACACGGTCAGTTGCACACACGCTGGGTTTAACACACGGTGGGTTGAACACACGATGGGTTGAACACACGATGGGTTGAACACACGGTGGTTTGAACACAGGGTGGATAGAACTCACGGTGGGTGGAACACACGGTGGGTTGAACACACGGTGGGTGGAACACACGGTGGGTGGAACACACGGTGGGTGGAACACACGGTGGGTTGAACACACGGTGGGTTGAACACACGGTGGGTTGAACTCACGGTGGGTTGAACACACGGTGGGTTGAACACACGGTGGGTTGAACACAGGGTGGGTTGAACACACAGTGGGTTGAACACACGGTGGATTGAACACACGGTGGGTTGATCACACCGTGGATTGAACACATGGTGGGTTGAACACACGGTGGGTCGAACACACGGTGGGTTGAACACACGGTGGGTTGAACACACGCTGGGTTGAACACACGGTGGGTTGAACACACGGTGGGTTGAATACACGGTGGGTTGAACAACACACGGTGGGTTGAACACACGGTGGGTGGAACACACGGTGGGTTGAACAATACACGGTGGGCTCAACACACTGGTGGGTTGCACACATGGTGGGTTGCACACATTGTGGGTTGCACACATGGTGGTTTGCAGACATGGTGGGTTGAAGACATGGTGGGTTGAACACACGGTGGGTTGCACACATGGTGGTTTGCAGACATGGTGGGTTGAAGACATGGTGGGTTGAACACACGGTGGATTGGACAACACACGGTGGGTAGAACACACGGTGGGTTCAACACACGGTGGGTTGAACACCCGGTAGGTTGAACACACGGTGGGTTGAATACACGGTGGGTTGAACACACGGTGGGTTGAACACTCGGTGGGTTGAACACACGGTGAGTTGAACACACGGTGGGTTGAACACACGGTGGGTGGAATACACGGTGGGTTGAACGGACGGTGGGTGGAACACACGGTGTGTTGAACACACGGTTGGTTGAACACACGGTGGGTTGAACACAGTGTGGGTTGCACACGTGGTGGGTTGAACACACGGTGGGTTGCACACGCAGTGGGTTGCACACACGGTGGGTTGCACACACGGTGGGTTGAACATGCGGTGGCTTGCACACGCGGTGGGTTGCACACGCGGTGGGTTGAACATACGGTGGGTTTAACACACGGTCGGTGGGTTGAACACACAAAGGGTTGAACATACTGTCGATGGGTTGAACACACGGTGGGTTGAACACTCAGTGGGTTGAACACTCGGTGGGTTGAACACACGGTGGGTTGAACACACGGTGGGTGGAACACACGGTGGGTGGAACACACGGTGGGTTGAACACTTGGTGGGTTGAACACACGGTGGGTTGAACACACGGTGGGTTGAACACACGGTGGGTTGAACACACGGTTGGTTGAACACACGATGGGTTGAACACACGGTGGGTTGAACACGCGGTGGGTGGAACACACGGTGGGTTGAACACACGGTTGGTTGAACACACGATGGGTTGAACACACGGTGGGTTGAACACACTGTGGGTTGCACACGCGGTGGGTTGAACACACTGTGGGTTGAACACACGGTGGGTTGAACACCCGGTGGGTTGAACACACAGTGGGTTGAACACACGGTGGGTTGAACACACGGTGGGTTGAACACACGGTGGGTTGAACACACGGTGGGTTGAACACACGGTGGGTGTAACACACGGTGGGATGAACACACGGTGGGTTGAACATACGGTGGGGTGAACACACGGTGGGTTGAACACACGGTGGGTGGAACACACGGTGGGTGGAACACACGGTGGGTTGAACACACGGTGGGTTGAACACACGGTGGGTTGAACACACGGTGGGTTGAACACACGGTGGGTTGAACACACGGTGGGTTGAACACACGGTGGGTGGAACACACGGTGGGTGGTACACAAAGTGGGTTGAACACACGGTGGGTTGAACACACGGTGGGTTGAACACACGGTGGGTGGAACACATGGTGGGTGGAACACACGGTGGGTTGAACACACGGTGGGTTGAACACGCGGTGGGTTGAACACACGGTGGGTTGAACACACGGTTGGTTGAACACACGATGGGTTGAACACACGGTGGGTTGAACACTCAGTGGGTTGAACACTCGGTGGGTTGAACACACGGTGGGTTGAACACACGGTGGGTGGAACACACGGTGGGTGGAACACACGGTGGGTTGAACACTTGGTGGGTTGAACACACGGTGGGTTGAACACACGGTGGGTTGAACACACGGTGGGTTGAACACACGGTTGGTTGAACACACGATGGGTTGAACACACGGTGGGTTGAACACGCGGTGGGTGGAACACACGGTGGGTTGAACACACGGTTGGTTGAACACACGATGGGTTGAACACACGGTGGGTTGAACACACTGTGGGTTGCACACGCGGTGGGTTGAACACACTGTGGGTTGAACACACGGTGGGTTAAACACCCGGTGGGTTGAACACACAGTGGGTTGAACACACGGTGGGTTGAACACACGGTGGGTTGAACACACGGTGGGTTGAACACACGGTGGGTTGAACACACGGTGGGTGTAACACACGGTGGGATGAACACACGGTGGGTTGAACATACGGTGGGGTGAACACACGGTGGGTTGAACACACGGTGGGTGGAACACACGGTGGGTGGAACACACGGTGGGTTGAACACACGGTGGGTTGAACACACGGTGGGTTGAACACACGGTGGGTTGAACACACGGTGGGTTGAACACACGGTGGGTTGAACACACGGTGGGTGGAACACACGGTGGGTGGTACACAAAGTGGGTTGAACACACGGTGGGTTGAACACACGGTGGGTTGAACACACGGTGGGTGGAACACATGGTGGGTGGAACACACGGTGGGTTGAACACACGGTGGGTTGAACACGCGGTGGGTTGAACACACGGTGGGTTGAACACACGGTTGGTTGAACACACGATGGGTTGAACACACGGTGGGTTGAACACGCGGTGGGTGGAACACACGGTGGGTTGAACACACGGTTGGTTGAACACACGATGGGTTGAACACACGGTGGGCTGAACACACTGTGGGTTGCACACGAGGTGGGTTGAACACACGGTGGGTTGGACACGCAGTGGGCTACACACACGGTGGGTTTAACACACGGAGGGTTGAACACACGATGGGTTGAACACACGGTGGGTTGAACACACGGTAGGTGGAACGCACGGTGGGTGGAAACACACGGTGGGTGGAATACACGGTGGGTGGAACACACAGTGGGTGGAACACACGGTGGGTTGAACACACGGTGGGTTGAACACACGGTGGGTTGAACACACGGTGGGTTGAACACACGGTGGGTTGAACACACGGTGGGTTGAACACACGGTGGGTTGAACACACGGTGGGTTGAACACACGGTGGGTTGAACACACGGTGGGTGGGTTGAACACGCGGTGGGTTGAACACACGGTCGGTTGAACACACGGTGGGTTGAACACACGGTGGGTTGAACACACGGTGGGTTGAACACACGGTGGGTTGAACACACGGTGGGTTGAACACACGGTAGGTTTAACACACGGTAGGTTGAACACACGGTGGGTTGAATACACGGTGGGTTGAACACACGGTAGGTTTAACACACGGTGGGTTGAACACAATGTGGGTTGAACACACGGTGGGTTGAACACACGGTAGGTTTAACACACGGTGGGTTGAACACACGGTGGGTTGAACACACGGTGGGTTGAACACACGGTAGGTTTAACAGACGGTGGGTTGAACACACGGTGGGTTTAACACACGGTGGGTTGAACACATGGTTGGTTGAACACACGGTGGGTTGAACACACGGTGGGTTGAACACACGGTGGGTTGAACACACGGTGGGTTGAACACACCGTGGGTTGAACACACGGTGGGTTGAAAACACGGTGGGTTGAACACACGGTGGATTGAACACACGGTGGGTTGAACTTACGGTGGGTTGAAAACATGGTGGGTTGAACACACGGTGGGTGGGTTGAACACACGGTGGGTTGATCACACGGTGGGTTGAACACACGGTGGGTTGAACACACGGTGGGTTGAACACACGGTGGGTTGAACACACGGTGGGCTGAACACACGGTAGGTTTAACACACGTTGGGTTGAGCACACGGTGGGTTGAACACACGGTGGGTTGAACACACGGTGGGTTTAACACACGGTGGGTTGAACACACGGTGGGTTTAACACACGGTGGGTTTAACACACGGTGGGTTTAACACACGGTGGGTTTAACACACGGTGGGTTGAACTCACGGTGGGTTCAACCTACCGTGTGTTCAACCTACCGTGTGTTCAACCCACCATGTGTTCAACCCACCGTGTGTTCAACCCACCGTGTGTTCAACCCACCGTGTGTTCAACCCACCGTGTGTTCAACCCACCTTGTGTTCAACCCATCGTGTGTTCAACCTACCATGTGTTGTTCAACTAATCGTGTGTTCAACCTATCATGTGTTCAACCCACCGTGTGTTCAACCCACCGTGGGTTCAACCCACTGTGGGTTCAACCCACTGTACGTTCAATCCACCGTGTGTTCAACCCACTGTGTGTTCCACCCACCGTGTGATCAACCCACCGTGTGTTCAACCCACCATGTGTTCAACCCACTGTGTGTTCCACCCACCGTGTGTTCAGCGCACCGTGTGTTGAACCCACCGGGTGTTCAACCCACCGTGTGTTCAACCCACCGTGTATTACACCCACCGTGTGCTCAACCTATCGTGTGTTCAACCCACTGTGTGTTCAACCCACCGTGTGTTCCACCCATCGTGTGATCAACCCTTCTTATGTTCAACCCACCATGTGTTCAACCCACCGTGTGTTCCGACTACCGTGTGTTGAACCCACCCTGTGTTGAACCCACCGTGTGTTCAACCCACCGTGTGTTCAACCCACCGTGTGATCAACCTATCATGTGTTCAACCCACCGTGTGTTCAACCCACCGTGTGTTCAACCCACCGTGGGTGCAACCCACTGTGGGTTCAACCCACCGTGTGTTCAATCCACCGTGTGTTCAACCCACCGTGTGTTCAACCCACTGTGTGTTCCACCCACCGTGTGATCAACCCACCGTGTGTTCAACCCACCATGTGTTCAACCCACCGTGTGTTCCACCCACCGTGTGTTCAGCGCACTGTGTGTTGAACCCACTAAGTGTTCAACCCACCGTGTGTTCAACCCACCGTGTGTTCAATCCACCGTATGCTCAACCTATCGTGTGTTCAACCCACTGTGTGTTCAACCCACCGTGTGTTCCACCTACCGTGTGATCAACCCACCTTATGTTCAAGCCACCATGTGTTCAACCCACCGTGTGTTCCACCCACCGTGTGTTGAACCCACCCTGTGTTGAACCCACCGTGTGTTCAACCCACCGTGTGTTCAACCCACCGTGTATTCAATCCACCGTGTGTTCAACCCACCGTGTGTTCAACCCACTGTGTGTTCCACCCACCGTGTGATCAACCCACCGTGTGTTCAACCCACCATGTGTTCAACCCACCGTGTGTTCCACCCACCGTGTGTTCAGCGCACCGTGTGTTGAACCCACTGAGTGTTCAACCCACCGTGTGTTCAACCCACCGTGTGTTCAACCCACCGTGTGTTCAACCTATCGTGTGTTCAACCCACCGTGTGTTCAACCCACCGTGTGTTCAACCCACCGTGGGTGCAACCCACTGTGGGTTCAACCCACCGTGTGTTCAATCCACCGTGTGTTCAACCCACCGTGTGTTCAACCCACTGTGTGTTCCACCCACCGTGTGATCAACCCACCGTGTGTTCAACCCACCATGTGTTCAACCCACCGTGTGTTCCACCCACCGTGTGTTCAGCGCACCGTGTGTTGAACCCACTGAGTGTTCAACCCATCGTGTGTTCAACCCACCGTATGTTCAATCGACCGTGTGCTCAACCTATCGTGTGTTCAACCCACATGTGTTCAACCCACCGTGTGTTCCACCCACCGTGTGATCAACCCAGCTTATGTTCAAGCCACTATGTGTTCAACCCACCGTGTGTTCCACCCACTGTGTGTTGAACCCACCCTGTGTTGAACCCACCGTGTGTTCAACCCACCGTGTGTTCAACCCACCGTGTGTTCAATCCACCGTGTGTTCAACCCACCGTGTGTTCAACCCACTGTGTGTTCCACCCACCGTGTGATCAACCCACCGTGTGTTCAACCCACCATGTGTTCAACCCACCGTGTGTTCCACCCACCGTGTGTTCAGCGCACCGTGTGTTGAACCCACTGAGTGTTCAACCCACCGTGTGTTCAACCCACCGTGTGTTCAATCCACCGTGTGCTCAACCTATCGTGTGTTCAACCCACTGTGTGTTCAACCCACCGTGTGTTCCACCCACTGTGTGATCAACCCACCTTATGTTCAAGCCACCATGTGTTCAACCCACCGTGTGTTCCACCCACCGTGTGTTCAACGCACCGTGTGTTGAACCCACCATGTGTTGAACCCACCGTGTGTTAAACCCACCCTGTGTTGAACCCGCCGTGTGTTCAACCCACCGTGTGTTCAACCAATCGTGTGTTCAACCTATCGTGTTGTGCAACCCAACGTGTGTTCCACCCACCGTGTGATCAACCCACCTTTGTTCAACCCACAGTGTGTTCAACTCACCGTGTGTTCCACACACCGTGTGTTCAACGCACCGTGTGTTGAACCCACCATGTGTTGAACCCACCATGTTTTGAACCCACCGTGTGTTCAACCCACCGTGTGTTCAATGCACCGTGTGTTCAACCCACTGTGTGTTAAACCTACCGTGTGTTCAACCCACCGTGTGTTCAACCCACCGTGTGTTCAACCTATAGTGTGTTCAACCCACCGTGTGTTCAACCCACCGTGTGTTCCACCCATTGTGTGATCAACCCACCGTGTGTTCTACCCACCGTGTGTTCAACCCATCGTGTGTTCAACCCACTGTGTGTTTAACCTACCGTGTGTTCAACCCACCGTGTGTTCAACCTATTGTGTGTTCAACACACCGTATGTTCCACCCACCATGTCTTCAACCCACAGTGTGATCAACCCACCGTGTGTTCCACCCACCGTGTGTTCAACCCACCGTGTGTTAAACCTGCCATGTGTTAAACCGACCGTGTGTTCAACCCACCGTGTGTTAAACCGACCGTGTGTTCAACCCACTGTGTGTTCAACCTACCGTGTGTTCAACCCACCGTGTGTTCAACCCACTGTGTGTTCAACCCACCGTGTGTTCAACCCACCGCGTATTCAACCCACTGTGTGTTCAACCCACCGCGTGTTCAACCCACCGTGTGTTCAACCCACCGTGTGTTCAACATACCGTGTGTTCAACCCACCGTGTGTTCAACCCACCGTGTGTTAAACCCACCTTGTGTTCAACCCACCGTGTGTTAAACCCACCGTGTGTTAAACCCACCGTGTGTTCAACCCACCGTGTGTTAAACCCACCGTGTGTTCAACCCACCGTGTGTTAATCCCACCGTGTGTTCAACCCACCGTGTGTTAAACCCACCGTGTGTTAAACCCACCGTGTGTTAAACCCACCGTGTCTTAAACCCACCGTGTGTTAAACCCACCGTGTGTTAAACCCACCGTGTGTTAAACCCACCGTGTGTTATACCCACTGTATGTCAAACCCACCGTGTGTTCAACCCACCGTGTGTTCAACCCACCGTGGGTTCAACCCACCGTGTGTTAAACCCACCGTGTGTTCAACCCACCGTGTGTTCAACCAACCATGTGTTCAACACACCGTGTGTTCAACCCACCGTGTGTTCAACCCACCGTGTGTTAAACCTACCGTGTGTTCAACCCACCGTGTGTTCAACCCACCGTGTGTTCAACCCACCGTGTGTTAAACCCACCGTGTGTTATACCCACCGTATGTAAAACCCACCGTGTGTTCAACCCACCGTGTGTTCAACCCACCGTGGGTTCAACCCACCGTGTGTTAAACCCACCGTGTGTTCAACCCACCGTGGGTTCAACCCACCGTGTGTTAAACCCACCGTGTGTTCAACCCACCGTGTGTTCAACCAACCATGTGTTCAACACACCGTGTATTCAACCCACCGTGTGTTAAACCCACCGTGTGTTAAACCCACCGAGTGTTAAGCCCACCGTGTGTTAAATCCACCGTGTGTTAAACCCACCGTGTGTGGAACCCACCGTGTGTTGAACCCACCGTGTGTTCAAACCAACGTGTGTTCAACCCACCGTGTGTTAAACCCACCGTGTGTTCAACCCACCGTGTGTTCAACCCACCGTGTGTTCAACCCACCGTGTGTTCAACCCACCGTGTGTTCAACCCACCGTGTGTTCAAAACACCGTGTGTTCAACCCACCGTGTGTTCAACCCACCGTGTGTTAAACCTTCCGTGTGTTAAACCTATGGTGTGTTCAACCCACCGTGTGTTCAACTCACCGTGTGTTAAACCCACCGTGTGTTCAACCCACCGTGTGTTCAACCCACCGTGTGTTAAACCTACCGTGTGTTCAACCCACCGTGTGTTCCACCCACCGTGTGTTAAACCTACCGTGTGTTAAACCGACCGTGTGTTCAACCCACCGTGTGTAAAACCTACCGTGTGTTCAACCCACCGTGTGTTCAACCCACCGTGTGTTCAACCCACCGTGTGTTCAACCCACCGTGTGTTCAACCCACCGTGTGTTCAACCCACCGTGTGTTCAACCCACCGTGTGTTAAACCCACCATGTGTTCAACCCACCATGTGTTCAACCCACCGTGTGTTAAACCCACCATGTGTTCAACCCACCGTGTGTTAAACCCACCGTGTGTTCAACCCACCGTGTGTTAAACCCACCGTGTGTTAAACCCACCATGTGTTAAACCCACCGTGTGTAAAACCCACCGTGTGTTAAACCCACCGTGTGTTCAACACACGGTGGGTTGAACACACGGTGTTTTGAACACACGGTGGGTTGAACACACGGTGGGTTTAACACACGGTAGGTTGAACACACAGTGGGTTGAACACACGGTGGGTTGAACACACGGTGGGTTGAACACACAGTGGGTTTAACACACGGTGGGTTTAACACACGGTGGGTTGAACACACGGTGGGTTTAACACACGGTGGGTTTAATACACGGTGGGTTTAACACACGGTGGGTTTAACACACGGTGGGTTTAACACTCGGTGGGTTTAACACACGGTGGGTTGAACACACGGTGGGTTGATCACACGGTGGGTTGAACACACGGTAGGTTTAGCACACGGTGGGTTGAACACATGGTGGGTTTAACACATGGTGGGTTGAGCACACTGTGGGTTGAACACACGGTGGGTTGAACACACGGTAGGTTTAACACACGGTGGGTTTAACACACGGTGGGTTTAACACACGGTGGGTTGAACACACGGTGGGTTTAACACACGGTGGGTTTAACACACGGTGGGTTTAACACACGGTGGGTTTAACACACGGTGGGTTTAACACTCGGTGGGTTTAACACACGGTGGGTTGAACACACGGTGGGTTGATCACACGGTGGGTTGAACACACGGTAGGTTTAGCACACGGTGGGTTGAACACACGGTGGGTTTAACACATGGTGGGTTGAACACACGGTGGGTTGAACACACGGTGGGTTGAACACACAGTAGGTTTAACACACGGTGGGTTTAACACACGGTAGGTTTAACACACGGTGGGTTTAACACACGGTGGGTTGAACACACGGTAGGTTGAACACACGTTGGGTTGAACACACGGTAGGTTTAACACACGGTGGGTTGAACACACGGTCGGTTTAACACACGGTAGGTTTAACACACGGTGAGTTGAACACACGGTGGGTTGAACACACGGTAGTTTTAACACACGGTGGGTTGAACACACGGTGGGTTTAACACACGGTGGGTTTAACATACGGTGGGTTGAACACACAGTGGGTTGAACACACGGAAGGTTGAACACACCGAAGGTTGAACACACGGTGGGTTGAACACACGGTGGGTTGAACACACGGTGGGTTGAACACAAGGTGGGTTTAACACACGGTGGGTTGAACACACGGTGGGTTGAACCCACGGTAGGTTGAACACCCGGTGGGTTGAACACACGGTGGGTTTAACACACGGTGGGTATAACACACGGTGCGTTTAACACACGGTGGGTTTAACACACGGTGGGTTGAACACACGGTGGGTTGAACACACGGTGGGTTGAACACACGGTAGGTTTAACACACGGTGGGTTGAACACACGGTGGGTTGAACACACGGTGTGTTGAACACATGGTTGGTTGAACACACGGTGGATTGAACACACGGTGGGTTGAACACACGGTGGATTGAACACACGGTGGGTTTAACACACAGTGGGTTTAACACACGGTGGGTTGAACACAAGGTGGGTTTAACACACGGTGTTTTGAACACACGGTGGGTTGAACCCACGGTGGGTTGAACACACGGTGGGTGAACACACGGTGGGTTTTACACACGGTGGGTATAACACATGGTGGGTTTAACACACGGTGGGTTTAACACACGGTGGGTTTAACACACGGTGGGTTTAAGACACGGTGGGTTTAACACACGGTGGGTTTAACACACGGTGGGTTTAACACACGGTGGGTTGAACACACGGTGGGATTAACACACGGTGGGTTGAACACACGGTGGGTTTAACACACGGTGGGTTGAACACACGGTGGGTTGAACACACGGTGGGTTAAACATACGGTGGGTTGAACACACGGTGGGTTTAACACACGGTGGGTTGAACACACGGTGGGTTGAACACACGGTATGTTGAACACACGGTGGGATGAACACACGGTGGGTTGAACACGCGGTGGGTTGAACACACGGTGGGTTGAACACGCGGTGGGTTGAACACACGGTGGGTTGAACACACGGTGGGTTGAACACGCGGTGGGTTGAACACACGGTAGGTTGAACACACGGTGGGTTGAACACATGGTCGGTTTAACACACGGTGGGTTGAACACACGGTGGGTTGAACCCACGGTAGGTTGAACACCCGGTGGGTTGAACACACGGTGGGTTTAACACACGGTGGGTATAACACACGGTGCGTTTAACACACGGTGGGTTTAACACACGGTGGGTTGAACACACGGTGGGTTGAACACACGGTGGGTTGAACACACGGTAGGTTTAACACACGGTGGGTTGAACACACGGTGGGTTGAACACACGGTGTGTTGAACACATGGTTGGTTGAACACACGGTGGATTGAACACACGGTGGGTTGAACACACGGTGGATTGAACACACGGTGGGTTTAACACACAGTGGGTTTAACACACGGTGGGTTGAACACAAGGTGGGTTTAACACACGGTGTTTTGAACACACGGTGGGTTGAACCCACGGTGGGTTGAACACACGGTGGGTGAACACACGGTGGGTTTTACACACGGTGGGTATAACACATGGTGGGTTTAACACACGGTGGGTTTAACACACGGTGGGTTTAACACACGGTGGGTTTAAGACACGGTGGGTTTAACACACGGTGGGTTTAACACACGGTGGGTTTAACACACGGTGGGTTGAACACACGGTGGGATTAACACACGGTGGGTTGAACACACGGTGGGTTTAACACACGGTGGGTTGAACACACGGTGGGTTGAACACACGGTGGGTTAAACATACGGTGGGTTGAACACACGGTGGGTTTAACACACGGTGGGTTGAACACACGGTGGGTTGAACACACGGTATGTTGAACACACGGTGGGATGAACACACGGTGGGTTGAACACGCGGTGGGTTGAACACACGGTGGGTTGAACACGCGGTGGGTTGAACACACGGTGGGTTGAACACACGGTGGGTTGAACACGCGGTGGGTTGAACACACGGTAGGTTGAACACACGGTGGGTTGAACACATGGTCGGTTTAACACACGGTGGGTTGAACACACGGTCGGTTTAACACATGGCAGGTTTAACACACGGTGGGTTGAACACACGGTGGGTTGAACACACGGTAGGTTTAACACACGGTGGGTTGAACACACGGTGGGTTGAACACACGGTGGGTTGAACACACGGTAGGTTGAACACACGGTGGGTTGAACACACGGTAGGTTTAACACACAGTGGGTTGAACACACGGTCGGTTTAACACACGGTAGGTTTAACATATGGTGGGTTGAACACACAGTGGGTGGAACACACCGTGGGTTGAATACACGGTGGGTTGAACACACGGTAGGTTTAACACACGGTGGGTTTAACACACGGTGGGTTGAACACACGGTGGGTTTAACACACGGTGGGTTGAACACACGGTGGGTTGAACACACGGTATGTTGAACACACGGTGGGTTGAACACACGGTGGGTTGAACACGCGGTGGGTTGAACACACGGTGGGTTGAACACGCGGTGGGTTGAACACACGGTGGGTTGAACACACGGTGGGTTGAACACACGGTGGGTTGAACACACGGTAGGTTGAACACACGGTGGGTTGAACACACGGTCGGTTTAACACACGGTGGGTTGAACACACGGTCGGTTTAACACATAGCAGGTTTAACACACGGTGGGTTGAACACACGGTGGGTTGAACACACGGTAGGTTTAACACACGGTGGGTTGAACACACGGTGGGTTGAACACACGGTGGGTTGAACACACGGTAGGTTGAACACACGGTGGGTTGAACACACGGTAGGTTTAACACATAGTGGGTTGAACACACGGTCGGTTTAACACACCGTAGGTTTAACATATGGTGGGTTGAACACATAGTGGGTGGAACACACCGTGGGTTGAATACACGGTGGGTTGAACACACGGTGGGTTGATCACATGGTGGGTGGAACACACGGTGGGTTGATCACACGGTGGGTTTAACACACGGTGGGTTGAACACACGGTGGGTTGAACACACGGTAGATTGAACACACGGTGGGTTGAACACACGGTAGATTGAACACACGGTGGGTTGAACACACGGTGGGTTGAACACACGGTGCGTTATACACACGGTGGGTGGAACACACGGTGGGTTGAACACACGGTGGGTGGAACACACGGTGGGTTGATCACAGTGTGGGTTGAACACACGGTGGGTTGATCACACTGTGGGTTGAACACATGGTGGGTGGAACATACGGTGTGTTGAACACACGATAGGTTGAACACACGTTGGGTTGAACACACGGTGGGTTGAACACACAGTGGGTTGAACACACGATGGGTTCAACACACGGTGGGTTCAACACACGATGCGTTGAACACACGGTGGGTAGAACACACGGTGGGTTGAATATACAGTGGGTTGAACACACGGTTGGTTGATCACACAGTGGGTGGAACACACGGTGGGTTGAACACACGGTGGGTTGAACACACGATAGGTTGAACACACGGTGGGTTGAACACACGGTGGGTTGAATACACGGTAGGTTTAACACACTGTGGGTTGAACACACGATAGGTTGAACACACGGTGGGTTGAACACACGGTAGGTTTAACACACGGTGGGTTGAACACACGGTCGGTTTAACACACGGTCGGTTTAACACACGGTAGGTTTAACACACGGTGGGTTGAACACACGGTGGGTTGAACACACGGTAGGTTCAACACACGGTGGGTTGAACACACGGTGGGTTGAACACACGGTGGATTTTATACACGGTGGGTTGAACACACGGTGGGTTGAACACACCGTAGGTTTAACACACGGAAGGTTTAACACACGGTGGGTTGAACACACGGTGTTTTGAACACACGGTGGGTTGAACACACGGTGGGTTTAACACACGGTGGGTTGAACACACGGTGGGTTTAACACACGGTGGGTTTAACACACGGTGGGTTGAACACACGGTGGGTTTAACACACGGTGGGTTTAACACACGGTGGGTTTAACACACGGTGGGTTTAACACACGTTGGGTTTAACACTCGGTGGGTTTAACACACGGTGGGTTGAACACACGGTGGGTTGATCACACGGTGGGTTGAACACTCGGTAGGTTTAACACACGGTGGGTTGAACACACGGTGGGTTTAACACACGGTGGGTTGAACACACGGTGGGTTGAACACACGGTGGGTTGAACACACGATAGGTTTAACACACGGTGGGTTTAACACACGGTAGGTTTAACACACGGTGGGTTTAACACACGGTGGGTTGAACACACGGTAGGTTGAACACACGTTGGGTTGAACACACGGTAGGTTTAACACACGGTGGGTTGAACACACGGTCGGATTAACACACGGTAGGTTTAACACACAGTGAGTTAAACACACGGTGGGTTGAACACACGGTAGTTTTAACACACGGTGGGTTGAACACACGGTGGGTTGAACACACGGTGGGTTTAACACACGGTGGGTTGAACACACGGTGGGTTGAACACACGGAAGGTTGAACACACGGAAGGTTGAACACACGGTGGGTTGAACACACGGTGGGTTGAACACACGGTGGGTTGAACACAAGGTGGGTTTAACACACGGTGGGTTGAACACACGGTGGGTTGAACCCACGGTAGGTTGAACACACGGTGGGTTGAACACACGGTGGGTTAAACACACGGTGGGTATATCACACGGTGGGTTTAACACACGGTGGGTTTAACACACGGTGGGTTTAACACACGGTGGGTTTAACACATGGTGGGTTTAACACACGGTGGGTTTAACACACGGTGGGTTGAACACACGGTGGGTTTAACACACGGTGGGTTGAACACATGGTGGGTTTAACACACGGTGGGTTGAACACATGGTGGGTTGAACACATGGTGGGTTCAACACACGGTGGGTTGAACACACGGTGGGTTGAACACACGGTGGGTTGAACACACGGTGGGTTGAACACACGGTGGGTTGAACACACGGTGGGTTGAACACACGGTGGGTTGAACACACGGTAGGTTTTACACACGGTGGGTTGAACACACGGTCGGTTTAACACACGGTAGGTTTAACACACGGTGGGTGGAACACACGGTGGGTTGAACACACGGTAGGTTTAACACACGGTGGGTTGAACACACGGTGGGTTGAACACACGGTGGGTTTAACACACGGTGGGTTGAACACACGGTGGGTTGAACACACCATAGGTTTAACACACGGAAGGTTTAACACACGGTGGGTTGAACACACAGTGGGTTGAACACACGGTGTTTTGAACACACGGTGGGTTGAACACACGGTGGGTTGAACACACGGTGGGTTGAACACACGGTGGGTTGAACACACGGTGGGTTGAACACACGGTGGGTTTAACACACGGTGGGTTGAACACACGTTGGTTTGAACACACGGTGGGTTCAACACACGGTGGGTTCAACACACGGTGGGTTTAACACACGGTGGATTTAACACACGGTGGGCTTAACACTCGGTGGGTTTAACACACGGTGGGTTTAACACACGGTGGGTTGAACACACGGTGTGTTGAACACATGGTTGGTTGAACACACGGTGGGTTGAACACACGGTGGGTTTAACACACGGTGGGTTGAACCCACGGTGGGTTGAACACACGGTGGGTTTAACACACGGTGGGTTGAACCCACGGTGGGTTGAACACACGGTGGGTTGAACACACGGTGGGTTTTACATACGGTGGGTATAACACACGGTGGGTTTAACACACGGTGGGTTGAACACACGGTGGGTTGAACACACGGTGGGTTGAACACACGGTAGGTTTAACACACGGTGGGTTGAACACACGGTGGGTTGAACACACGGTGTGTTGAACACATGGTTGGTTGAACACACGGTGGGTTGAACACACGGTGGGTTTAACACACGGTGGGTTGAACCCACGGTGGGTTGAACACACGGTGGGTTGAACACACGGTGGGTTTGACATACGGTGGGTATAACACACGGTGGGTTTAACACACGGTGGGTTTAACACACGGTGGGTTTAACACACGGTGGGTTTAAGACACGGTGGGTTTAACACACGGTGGGTTTAACACACGGTGGGTTTAACACACGGTGGGTTGAACACACGGTGGGATTAACACACGGTGGGTTGAACACACGGTGGGTTTAACACACGGTGGGTTGAACACACGGTGGGTTTAACACACGGTGGGTTGAACACACGGTGGGTTTGACATACGGTGGGTATAACACACGGTGGGTTTAACACACGGTGGGTTTAACACACGGTGGGTTGAACACACAGTAGGTTTAACACACGGTGGGTTTAACACACGGTAGGTTTAACACACGGTGGGTTTAACACACGGTGGGTTGAACACACGGTAGGTTGAACACACGTTGGGTTGAACACACGGTAGGTTTAACACACGGTGGGTTGAACACACGGTCGGTTTAACACACGGTAGGTTTAACACACGGTGAGTTGAACACACGGTGGGTTGAACACACGGTAGTTTTAACACACGGTGGGTTGAACACACGGTGGGTTTAACACACGGTGGGTTTAACATACGGTGGGTTGAACACACAGTGGGTTGAACACACGGAAAGTTGAACACACCGAAGGTTGAACACACGGTGGGTTGAACACACGGTGGGTTGAACACACGGTGGGTTGAACACAAGGTGGGTTTAACACACGGTGGGTTGAACACACGGTGGGTTGAACCCACGGTAGGTTGAACACCCGGTGGGTTGAACACACGGTGGGTTTAACACACGGTGGGTATAACACACGGTGGGTTTAACACACGGTGGGCTTAACACACGGTGGGTTTAACACACGGTGGGTTTAACACATGGTGGGTTTAACAAACAGTGGGTTTAACACACGGTGGGTTTAACACACGGTGGGTTGAACACACGGTGGGTTTAACACACGGTGGGTTGAACACATGGTGGGTTTAACACACGGTGGGTTGAACACACGGTGGGTTGAACACACGGTGGGTTGAACACACGGCGGGTTGAACACACGGTGGGTTGAAGACACGGTGGGTTGAACACATGGTGGGTTGAACACACGGTGGGTTGAACACGCGGTGGGTTGAACACACGGTGGGTTGAACACACGGTAGGTTTTACACACGGTGGGTTGAACACACGGTCGGTTTAACACACGGTAGGTTTAACACACGGTGGGTGGAACACACGGTGGGTTGAACACACGGTAGGTTTAACACACGGTGGGTTGAACACACGGTGGGTTGAACACACTGTGGGTTTAACACACGGTGGGTTGAACACACGGTGGGTTGAACACAACATAGGTTTAACACACGGAAGGTTTAACACACGGTGGGTTGAACACACGGTGTTTTGAACACACGGTGGGTTGAACACACGGTGGGTTGAACACACGGTGGGTTGAACACACGGTGGGTTGAACACACGGTGGGTTGAACACACGGTGGGTTTAACACACGGTGGGTTTAACACACGGTGGGTAAAACACACGGTGGGTTTAACACACGGTGGGTTTAACACACGGTGGGTTTAACACACGGTGGATTTAACACACGGTGGGCTTAACACTCGGTGGGTTGAACACACGGTGGGTTGAACACACGGTGGGTTGAACACACGGTGGGTTGAACACACGGTAGGTTTAACACACGGTGGGTTGAACACACGGTGGGTTGAACATACGGTGTGTTGAACACATGGTTGGTTGAACACACGGTGGATTGAACACACGGTGGGTTGAACACACGGTGGATTGAACACACGGTGGGTTTAACACACAGTGGGTTTAACACACGGTGGGTTGAACACAAGGTGGGTTTAACACACGGTGGGTTGAACACACGGTGGGTTGAACCCACGGTGGGTTGAACACACGGTGGGTTGAACACACGGTGGGTTTTACACACGGTGGGTATAACACATGGTGGGTTTAACACACGGTGGGTTTAACACACGGTGGGTTTAACACACGGTGGGTTTAAGACACGGTGGGTTTAACACACGGTGGGTTTAACACACGGTGGGTTGAACACACGGTGGGATTAACACACGGTGGGTTGAACACACGGTGGGTTTAACACACGGTGGGTTGAACACACGGTGGGTTGAACACACGGTGGGTTAAACATACGGTGGGTTGAACACACGGTGGGTTTAACACACGGTGGGTTGAACACACGGTGGGTTGAACACACGGTATGTTGAACACACGGTGGGTTGAACACACGGTGGGTTGAACACGCGGTGGGTTGAACACACGGTGGGTTGAACACGCGGTGGGTTGAACACACGGTGGGTTGAACACACGGTGGGTTGAACACGCGGTGGGTTGAACACACGGTAGGTTGAACACACGGTGGGTTGAACACATGGTCGGTTTAACACACGGTGGGTTGAACACACGGTCGGTTTAACACATGGCAGGTTTAACACACGGTGGGTTGAACACACGGTGGGTTGAATACACGGTAGGTTTAACACACGGTGGGTTGAACACACGGTGGGTTGAACACACGGTGGGTTGAACACACGGTAGGTTGAACACACGGTGGGTTGAACACACGGTAGGTTTAACACACAGTGGGTTGAACACACGGTCGGTTTAACACACGGTAGGTTTAACATATGGTGGGTTGAACACACAGTGGGTGGAACACACCGTGGGTTGAATACACGGTGGGTTGAACACACGGTAGGTTTCACACACGGTGGGTTTAACACACGGTGGGTTGAACACACGGTGGGTTTAACACACGGTGGGTTGAACACACGGTGGGTTGAACACGCGGTGGGTTGAACACACGGTGGGTTGAACACGCGGTGGGTTGAACACACGGTGGGTTGAACACACGGTGGGTTGAACACACGGTGGGTTGAACACACGGTAGGTTGAACACACGGTGGGTTGAACACACGGTCGGTTTAACACACGGTGGGTTGAACACACGGTCGGTTTAACACATAGCAGGTTTAACACACGGTGGGTTGAACACACGGTGGATTGAACACACGGTAGGTTTAACACACGGTGGGTTGAACACACGGTGGGTTGAACACACGGTGGGTTGAACACACGGTAGGTTGAACACACGGTGGGTTGAACACACGGTAGGTTTAACACACAGTGGGTTGAACACACGGTCGGTTTAACACACGGTAGGTTTAACATATGGTGGGTTGAACACATAGTGGGTGGAACACACCGTGGGTTGAATACACGGTGGGTTGAACACACGGTGGGTTGATCACATGGTGGGTGGAACACACGGTGGGTTGATCACACGGTGGGTTTAACACACGGTGGGTTGAACACACGGTGGGTTGAACACACGGTAGATTGAACACACGGTGGGTTGAACACACGGTAGATTGAACACACGGTGGGTTGAACACACGGTGGGTTGAACACACGGTGCGTTATACACACGGTGGGTGGAACACACGGTGGGTTGAACACACGGTGGGTGGAACACACGGTGGGTTGATCACAGTGTGGGTTGAACACACGGTGGGTTGATCACACTGTGGGTTGAACACATGGTGGGTGGAACATACGGTGTGTTGAACACACGATAGGTTGAACACACGTTGGGTTGAACACACGGTGGGTTGAACACACAGTGGGTTGAACACACGATGGGTTCAACACACGGTGGGTTCAACACACGATGCGTTGAACACACGGTGGGTAGAACACACGGTGGGTTGAATATACAGTGGGTTGAACACACGGTTGGTTGATCACACAGTGGGTGGAACACACGGTGGGTTGAACACACGGTGGGTTGAACACACGATAGGTTGAACACACGGTGGGTTGAACACACGGTGGGTTGAATACACGGTAGGTTTAACACACTGTGGGTTGAACACACGGTAGGTTGAACACACGGTGGGTTGAACACACGGTAGGTTTAACACACGGTGGGTTGAACACACGGTCGGTTTAACACACGGTCGGTTTAACACACGGTAGGTTTAACACACGGTGGGTTGAACACACGGTGGGTTGAACACACGGTAGGTTTAACACACGGTGGGTTGAACACACGGTGGATTTTATACACGGTGGGTTGAACACACGGTGGGTTGAACACACCGTAGGTTTAACACACGGAAGGTTTAACACACGGTGGGTTGAACACACGGTGTTTTGAACACACGGTGGGTTGAACACACGGTGGGTTTAACACACGGTGGGTTGAACACACGGTGGGTTGAACACACGGTGGGTTTAACACACGGTGGGTTTAACACACGGTGGGTTGAACACACGGTGGGTTGAACACACGGTGGGTTTAACACACGGTGGGTTTAACACACGGTGGGTTTAACACACGTTGGGTTTAACACTCGGTGGGTTTAACACACGGTGGGTTGAACACACGGTGGGTTGATCACACGGTGGGTTGAACACTCGGTAGGTTTAACACACGGTGGGTTGAACACACGGTGGGTTTAACACACGGTGGGTTGAACACACGGTGGGTTGAACACACGGTGGGTTGAACACACGATAGGTTTAACACACGGTGGGTTTAACACACGGTAGGTTTAACACACGGTGGGTTTAACACACGGTGGGTTGAACACACGGTAGGTTGAACACACGTTGGGTTGAACACACGGTAGGTTTAACACACGGTGGGTTGAACACACGGTCGGATTAACACACGGTAGGTTTAACACACAGTGAGTTAAACACACGGTGGGTTGAACACACGGTAGTTTTAACACACGGTGGGTTGAACACACGGTGGGTTGAACACACGGTGGGTTTAACACACGGTGGGTTGAACACACGGTGGGTTGAACACACGGAAGGTTGAACACACGGAAGGTTGAACACACAGTGGGTTGAACACACGGTGGGTTGAACACACGGTGGGTTGAACACAAGGTGGGTTTAACACACGGTGGGTTGAACACACGGTGGGTTAAACACACGGTGGGTATAACACACGGTGGGTTTAACACACGGTGGGTTTAACACACGGTGGGTTTAACACACGGTGGGTTTAACACATGGTGGGTTTAACACACGGTGGGTTTAACACACGGTGGGTTGAACACACGGTGGGTTTAACACACGGTGGGTTGAACACATGGTGGGTTTAACACACGGTGGGTTGAACACATGGTGGGTTGAACACATGGTGGGTTCAACACACGGTGGGTTGAACACACGGTGGGTTGAACACACGGTGGGTTGAACACACGGTGGGTTGAACACACGGTGGGTTGAACACACGGTGGGTTGAACACACGGTAGGTTTTACACACGGTGGGTTGAACACACGGTCGGTTTAACACACGGTAGGTTTAACACACGGTGGGTGGAACACACGGTGGGTTGAACACACGGTAGGTTTAACACACGGTCGGTTGAACACACGGTGGGTTGAACACACGGTGGGTTTAACACACGGTGGGTTGAACACACGGTGGGTTGAACACACCATAGGTTTAACACACGGAAGGTTTAACACACGGTGGGTTGAACACACGGTGGGTTGAACACACGGTGTTTTGAACACACGGTGGGTTGAACACACGGTGGGTTGAACACACGGTGGGTTGAACACACGGTGGGTTGAACACACGGTGGGTTGAACACACGGTGGGTTTAACACACGGTGGGTTGAACACACGTTGGTTTGAACACACGGTGGGTTCAACACACGGTGGGTTCAACACACGGTGGGTTTAACACACGGTGGATTTAACACACGGTGGGCTTAACACTCGGTGGGTTTAACACACGGTGGGTTTAACACACGGTGGGTTGAACACACGGTGGGTTTAACACACGGTGGGTTGAACACATGGTGGGTTTAACACACGGTGGGTTGAACACATGGTGGGTTGAACACATGGTGGGTTCAACAAACGGTGGGTTGAACACACGGTGGGTTGAACACACGGTGGGTTGAACACACGGTGGGTTGAACACACGGTGGGTTGAACACACGGTGGGTTGAACACACGGTAGGTTTTACACACGGTGGGTTGAACACACGGTCGGTTTAACACACGGTAGGTTTAACACACGGTGGGTGGAACACACGGTGGGTTGAACACACGGTAGGTTTAACACACGGTGGGTTGAACACACGGTGGGTTGAACACACGGTGGGTTTAACACACGGTGGGTTGAACACACGGTGGGTTGAACACACCATAGGTTTAACACACGGAAGGTTTAACACACGGTGGGTTGAACACACGGTGGGTTGAACACACGGTGTTTTGAACACACGGTGGGTTGAACACACGGTGGGTTGAACACACGGTGGGTTGAACACACGGTGGGTTGAACACACGGTGGGTTGAACACACGGTGGGTTTAACACACGGTGGGTTGAACACACGTTGGTTTGAACACACGGTGGGTTCAACACACGGTGGGTTCAACACACGGTGGGTTTAACACACGGTGGATTTAACACACGGTGGGCTTAACACTCGGTGGGTTTAACACACGGTGGGTTTAACACACGGTGGGTTGAACACACGGTGTGTTGAACACATGGTTGGTTGAACACACGGTGGGTTGAACACACGGTGGGTTTAACACACGGTGGGTTGAACCCACGGTGGGTTGAACACACGGTGGGTTTAACACACGGTGGGTTGAACCCACGGTGGGTTGAACACACGGTGGGTTGAACACACGGTGGGTTTTACATACGGTGGGTATAACACACGGTGGGTTTAACACACGGTGGGTTGAACACACGGTGGGTTGCACACAAACTCGGGTCAACACACGGTGGGTTGAACACACGGTAGGTTTAACACACGGTGGGTTGAACACACGGTGGGTTGAACACACGGTGTGTTGAACACATGGTTGGTTGAACACACGGTGGGTTGAACACACGGTGGGTTTAACACACGGTGGGTTGAACCCACGGTGGGTTGAACACACGGTGGGTTGAACACACGGTGGGTTTGACATACGGTGGGTATAACACACGGTGGGTTTAACACACGGTGGGTTTAACACACGGTGGGTTTAAGACATGGTGGGTTTAAGACACGGTGGGTTTAACACACGGTGGGTTTAACACACGGTGGGTTTAACACACGGTGGGTTGAACACACGGTGGGATTAACACACGGTGGGTTGAACACACGGTGGGTTTAACACACGGTGGGTTGAACACACGGTGGGTTTAACACACGGTGGGTTTAACACACGGTGGGTTTAACACACGGTGGGTTGAACACAAGGTGGGTTTAACACACGGTGGGTTGAACACACGGTGGGTTGAACACACGGTATGTTGAACACACGGTGGGTTGAACACACGGTGGGTTGAACACGCGGTGGGTTGAACACACAGTGGGTTGAATACGCGGTGGGTTGAACACACGGTGGGTTGAACACACGGTGGGTTGAACACACGGTGGGTTGAACACACGGTGGGTTGAACACACGGTGGGTTGAACACACGGTCGGTTTAACACACGGTGGGTTGAACACACGGTCGGTTTAACACATGGCAGGTTTAACACACGGTGGGTTGAACACACGGTGGGTGGAACACACGGTGGGTTGATCACACTGTGGGTTGAAGACATGGTGGGTGGAACATACGGTGTGTTGAACACACAATAGGTTGAACACACGGTGGGTTGAAGACACGGTAGGTTCAACACACAGTGGGTTGAACACACGATGGGTTGAACACACGGTGGGTAGAACACACGGTGGGTTGAATACACAGTGGGTTGAACACACGGTTGGTTGATCACACAATGGGTGGAACACACGGTGGGTTGAACACACGGTGGGTTGAACACACTATAGGTTGAACACACGGTGGGTTGAACACACGGTGGGTTGAACACACGGTAGGTTTAACACACTGTGGGTTGAACACACGGTGCATTGAACACACGGTGGGTTGAACACACGGTGGGTTCAAAACATGGTGGGTTCAACACATGGTGGGTTCAACACACGGTGCGTTGAACACACGGTGTGTGGAACACACGGTGAGTTGAACACACGGTGGGTTGAACAAAGGTGGGTTGATCACACGGTGGGTGGAACACACGTTGGGTTGAACACACGATAGGTTGAACACACGATTGGTTGAACACACGGTGGGTTGAACACACGGCGGGTTCAACACAGGGTGGGTTTAACACACGGTGGGTTCAACACATGGTGGGTTCAACACACGGTGCGTTGAACACACGGTGGGTGGAACACACGGTGGGTTGAACACATGGTGGCTTGAACATAAGGTGGGTTGATCACACAGTGGGTGGAACACACGGTCGGTTGAACACACAGTGGGTTGAACACACGATAGGTTGAGCACACGGTGGATTGAACACACGGTGGGTTGAACACACGGTGGGTTGAACACTCAGTGGGTTCAACACACGGTGCGCTGAACACACGGTGGGTGGAACACACGGTGGGTTGAACACATGGTGGGTTGAACACACGGTGGGTTGATCACACGGTGGGTGGAACACACAGTGGGTTGAACACACGGTGGGTTGAACACACGGTGGATTGAACACACGGTGGGTTGAACACACGGTGGGTTGAACACACGGTGGGTTCAATACAGGGTGGGTTCAACACACAGTGGGTGGAACACACGGTGGGTTGAACACATAGTGGCTTGAACATAAGGTGGGTTGATCACACGGTGGGTGGAACACACGGTGGGTTGAACACATGTGGGTTGAACACACGATAGGTTGAGCACACGGTGGATTGAACACACGGTGGGTTTAACACACGATGGGTTGAACACTCAGTGGGTTCAACACACGGTGCGCTGAACACACGGTGGGTGGAACACACGGTGGGTTGAACACATGGTGGGTTGAACACACGGTGGGTTGATCACACGGTGGGTGGAACACACAGTGGGTTGAACACACGGTGGGTTGAACACACGGTGGATTGAACACACGGTGGGTTGAACCCACAGTGGGTTGCACCCACGGTGGGTTGAACACACGGTGGGTTGAACACACGGTGGGTTGAACACACGATAGGTTGAACACACGGTGGGTTGAACACACGGTGGGTTGAACACACGGTGGGTTGAACACTCAGTGGGTTCAACACACGGTGCGCTGAACACACGGTGGGTGGAAGACACGGTGGGTTGAACACATGGTGGGTTGAACACACGGTGGGTTGATCACACGGTGGGTGGAACACACAGTGGGTTGAACACACGGTGGGTTGAACACACGGTGGATTGAACACACGGTGGGTTGAACACACGGTGGGTTGAACACACGGTGGGTTCAACACAGGGTGGGTTCAACACACGGTGGGTGGAACATACAGTGGGTTGAACACATGGTGGCTTGAACATAAGGTGGGTTGATCACACGGTAGGTGGAACACACGGTGGGTTGAACACACAGTGGGTTGAACACACGATAGGTTGAGCATACGGTGGATTGAACACACGGTGGGTTGAACACACGGTGGGTTGAACACTTAGTGGGTTCAACACACAGTGCGCTGAACACACGGTGGGTGGAACACACGGTGGGTTGAACACATGGTGGGTTGAACACACGGTGGGTTGATCAGACGGTGGGTGGAACACACAGTGGGTTGAACACACGGTGGGTTGAACACACGGTGGATTGAACACACGGTGGGTTGAACCCACAGTGGGTTGCACCCACGGTGGGTTGAACACACGGTGGGTTGAACACACGGTGGGTTGAACACATGATAGGTTGATCACACGGTGGGTTGAACACACGGTGGGTTGAACACACGGTGGGTTCAACACAGGGTGGGTTCAACACACGGTAGTCGGAACACACGGTGGGTTGAACACATGGTGGGTTGAACATAAGAAGGGTTGATCACACGGTGGGTGGAACACACGGTGGGTTGAACACACAGTGGGTTGAACACACGATAGGTTGAGCACACGGTGGGTGTAATACACGGTGGGTTGAACACACGGTGGGTTGAACACCCGGTGGGTTCAACACACGGTGCGCTGAACACACGGTGGGTGGAACACACAGTGGGTTGAACACATGGTGGGTTGAACACACGGTGGGTTGATCACACGGTGGGTGGAACACACAGTGGGTTGAACACACGGTGGATTGAACGTACGGTGGGTTGAACCCACAGTGGGTTGAACCCACGGTAGGTTGAACACACGGTGGGTTGAACACATGATAGGTTGAACACACGATT